>JAYJMB010053627.1:0-28382 GCA_036873735.1 Pouteria campechiana
TAAATATCAATCTTTAAAAAAGTATGGGATATCCACTATCCCCATCCATTCATACATGTCTGGATTCAAAACATGGGATACCACTACCCCCATCCAGCACTACATTCAATTAGAAAAGAGCCTACTTACCTCAATGGGGTACAATTTCACCATCTTCAAGTTCCATGGCTTCCAATCAATTCCCAATAACCCTACATATATAACATGTATTACAATTTAAGTTACATATATTTCAAATGGAAAATTCTAGTCAAGTCATAAAATAGGTGAAACCCACTAAATCTTCTCATTAAGTTTTATTCTTATGCCATTACATCTACCATTTCTAACCAACTAAGCATAATTCACAAGGGTCATAACCTACCCATATTGTTTTTCACTTGTGGGCATGTTTCTAATGCAATACAAATGCATAATTTACACTATAGTGCATCCCATTTTGCTACTTAACCTTAATCTTTCTTTTCTCATTGCTTTAGGGCAACTAATATGCTATTTTAATGCCTAATAAATGGTCATTTAAGGGCTGCCAAGAGATCCTTCAATTACACAATGTTTTTCATTAAAACATTTTAATAAACATTTAACCTAAATGTTATGATTCATTAATTTCAACAATTTGCCATAAGTTTTATGCATTTTCCACAATTTCATATAATTATTATTATAATATCATCACAAATGCATCAATTAAGCCATAGACTAATCAAGTTGCTACCCATTTACACCTTCCACAAAAGTTCTATATATGCATTTCACCAAACACCTAAAATACATAATTTAATATCATTTTTAGCAACATGCATTAAGGGGATTTTATTTCCACCAATATACAATTATTATTTAGAGTAATTATGTCACGCCCCGCCTTCTGAGGCATGACCTTAGTCATTTGCCTTTGTTTTTACTACAACTTCCTCACTTTTATGGTGGGGGTGCTCCGATCCCATTTTATTACACATATTTTTCATTAATTCCTTTCCAAATTTATAAATTTTTAATGAAAGTTTTACCTAAAAATTGACAGAGTCTCCCTTGAAAATATAGAGATCAACACCTGATATACATTCATTTATCAAATAAATTTCTAAACATCAATGTTTACAATTCCAAATCATACATAAAACTGCAATTCCAACAATTATCACTCAAATCATAAATAACTCACTAGCCCAACTTACTCACAGCCCAAAACCTGTATCACACCATGATGACACTACACCTTAAGTGAAACATATCATTCTGTCACAATATTATACATCATTTAGTAAGACATGAAATACTTCACTTTATACATCATTTTTAATTTTATAGAGTTATACAATTTAACATTAATACAATTTCACAATGGGATTCCAATCCTAATAATACACCATAAAATTATCCAAATGGGATTCCAATCCTATTCTATCATACCATCAATGACCAAAAAAACATCTTTCATAACTCCTTACTTGACCTGTCCACTAAAAATTTAAAAAAGAAATCATGACTCCGAGCAACTTAGTAAGTGGGCAAAAATAGAAATTTAACAATAGCTTATTTTAATTTAAAATATAAATAGCCCCTAGAATCATATCTTCAATACATAGTTATGAGGCTCAATCATCAATCAAATAAACAATCAAATACAATTATACTATGAAGACTAAAATGCTCACACATCCAAACATGCAACCATGTTAAGGACAAGAACATATGTTCATCAATTAATACCAAATAGGAAATCACTATCATTTCCATCCAATCAAGCAATCTCATATTGAATTGATCTTCAAATTAATGATACAAAAAAGGGATTTTCTTTATCTCTCAACTTAAACATCCATGACACAATCAAAACACAAACTATACCAATCTAAGGGATACTCATTATCCCTAATGAACCAAACACATCAATCCTAAACAAACATGGGATATTACATATCCCCATTCAATATTATAGTCAATCTAAAAGAGAAAAAGGAAGCTTATTGACTTCAGGCCTTTAGCTCCAAACTATATTTCTCCAACTCTATGCCTTTTCATCCTTCTCATATCATCCTATATAGAGTAACAATCCCAAATGACTAGTCATTCTTTCTCTTCTATAAGGGAGTTAGGGTTATAATCAAACTCAATTTATCTCTTATTAGGATATTTTATCAAATGGCTAATAGGCACAATGTAAATCATAACATTTCAGTAAGAGTTCTTAAGTAATTCCATTCCTAACCATATAAAATCATCATATACCATAAATAGCATGCAATTAACTTCAATAATGATCAAATTAGACATTTAATCCAATCAATTTGTGGCTTACATAGCCCTTACATAAAACCCCCTTTAATTTTGAATTAGGGAATAATCAAATATTTGATTTCACCAGTCCAAATCGCCTCATACAAGTCTCAAAACATCGTAATCATGCAATTAATCATTTACCCCATGAAAATTTCATAAAATAATGAAAATTCCCAAATTCCACTATTCATTAAAACCCTAGCTTTGCATAATTCCCAATTTCTCATGCCAAATCACAATAATCATTGTATTAAACCATTTCTCCATGAATTCATAATCATATATATATAGATATATCAATTAATCCCCAAAAAATTATTATTTCCAAAACCCTAGAAATAAAAAACTAGAGCTTCGATTGGGAAATCGATCTTACCTCCGCTTTCCGGAATAGCCGTCCTCCCTACACAAAGGACCAAGCTCCCAACTCTACGTAGCTCCATCCATTTGGAGGAAATCAGCTTTTCTTCCATTTTTTCCATTTCCTATGGTACAAATGGGTGAAAATTATGTTTAATTGAAAGATCATAAGTTTATCTAGCTAGGCAAGATGATTTCCTTGCTAGATTATAAAGAAATCAAGCGAAATGGGGCTAGTGCATGATTAGAAAAGAAATGGGACAAACTAGAGAAAGAACAAAACATTCTATCTCAAAAAGTTGGATTTCTAACTTTAAAATAGTGAGTGGTGCTACAACTCCAAATTCTAGTGCAGCAGCGCTAAAAACTTCTGCTCGCACCAGCGCAAGACATAGTCTCACTAAATTAAACATATCTCTCATACAACATCAAAATGATGCGATTCTTGAGGATTTAGAAATATAACTTCAAGATATACAACTTTCATGTTAATAACTTTTCCAAGTCAGACCCCATATATGTAAAACATTTAAATAAAATAATCCAATTTGATAATTTTGGTACTTTTTACCTATATGAAGCAGATTTAGTATATTGATCATAACTTTCTCATACGATATTGAAATCATGTGATTATTGATTCATTTAAAATAAAATTTCAAGGTATATAATTTTTATGTGGAAAATGTTTCCAAATTATTCCATCATCAATGTCAAAAATTGATTATGAATGACCCCTTTTTCAAATTCAATATTTTCTTCATTTATCTCCACTTTAAACCTTATTTATTTTCCATCATTTTTCCACATTACAATAGCATAAAATGCTCAAAAATATTCCTCAATTAACTAACAATTAAATTATAAAGTCAGCCATGAAATCATAGTGAACTTATATGTAGTTTAGACAAGCTTAATTCTATAGAGTCCCTTAAGATGGCTTAACCCAAAAAGGGAGGGGTGAATTAGATAAATAAAAATTCATTACTTAACCCCTATTAAAACATTTTCCTCTTTTTGAGCTTGTGTGTGGTGTGAATAATAAAATGAATAATTGGAATAATAAAATGCATGAAGATTGAAACAAATTAGCAAACACACACACAGACAAGATGATTTTTATAATGGTTCAAGACCCCGTCACTACATCCACTCTTCCAAGAGCACACTCTCATTGTGCCTTAGGTTCCACTATATCCCATATAATGGAAATACAACAGTGCTCCTAGCACTCTTTTAGTTTTCATGAGCTCACTAGGAAACTCACTCGTTTCAAAGATCACCAGCGAACTTGTTGGTTTTCCAAAGGTCATAAATAACTCATACAATATGATTTTCACAAGCTCACCCCAAACTCACTGGTTTCAAAGATCATCAACAAACTTGTTGGTTTTCTAGAGCTCACCAACAACTCTTTGGTTTTAACTTTACTACAAAACTTATACACTTTTACATAGTATTTTTCTCAAGCATAGGGGAAGATTTGATCTCTCTTTCAGCTGTATATAGTACAAAAGATCTCATAATGTGAAGATAATGGTCATAAGGATAAGAAGGTTTAAGCTCACTGATAAATAACCAAAGATTTACGCTCTTGGCCATGGGTGGAAAGATTTGCATAAGCTTAATCTCATTTGAAATCTCTTCCTTCACCACCTTTTCTCCTTAAACAGCTTCTTCATACTTTCGACCATTGGAGAAGATGGGTTTTGTTGAATGTAAAAATGAGAGTAGCATTAATGAATAAGACCATTTGAATTTTTTTCCATTGAAGTCCAGGTCTTTTAATTTGTCTCAAGCTACTGCATCACCATTTAAAGAGGAGGATGAGCTTTGTTAAAAGGCATTCCTCGTTTGACTCATCATAGCTTTGAAAAACTTGTAGTGCCACTTATTGCCAAAAATGGTGATAAGTATAAGTTTGCACAATGATGACTCGAGTGTAGATGTCACTTGTGTGCTTAGTCACATAAATCGATTTTCCTTTGACAAGTCACAGACTCTCTCTATCTACATTTATCTACCATAAGTTATAGATGAATTATTTCAAGGTATGTTTGTCAGTTGAACTTTCATAAGACTGATTTTGTCTGTTATAAGTAGCAGACAAACTTTGAATGATGCAGATGAAGTTGAATTGACTGATAGACAAACTCTTCCTTGTCTATCATAAACTCTTCCTTGTCTGTCATAATTCCTCCAGAAGTTTTGTCATATGATCAATCCTTTGTGTATATGTTTTGTCTCTTGTAGATAATACACCATCTCTGGGTGGTGCTGACGAAGTTGAACTGATCGATTGACAAACTTCTCCTTCTATACGAATAGATGAAGTGAGATATTTTTCCTTTGTTCTTCATTATCTATTGGAGGTAACAGATGAAATTCCCTCTATCAGATGAAGCATTATATTCTTCTTTTGTTTGTCATTATGTGGTGGAGGTGGTAGACGTACCTTCCTCTTGGACTGATTACTTTGCATGTCGCATTTGTCTATTGTAAGTTGTAGATGATCGTGCCTTTGTCTATTGAAGTGCCTTTTTGGTCCAAGTAGTTCTTTTTCTACTCTCAGCTCTATCTATGCTCACTGTGCAGCTTCAACATCGTCTTCTACTTTGGTAGAACTTTGTCTGTCGTAATAGATGATCTTTGATCCATAGACGAGATGAAGTTCTTCAATTGTTCTACACAATTCGAGCAATGGAAGGGGTTTGTTCTTGTAAATTCTTTTTTCTATAATCTTCATTTTTCTTTCTTGGCTCAGATAAAGTTGTACTCCCTTATTTGTTCATATTGCCTTTTTACCCTCAGACTAATCCAATCTTTTAACTTTGTTGATTAGATAAAGTTTTCTCTTCTTTATGCATGATTATTTGGGCAACAATTTCTTCTTTCTTTCTTTATCTGATTATTTGATGAAGCTTCTTCTTCTTTCTTTATCTCAGAAAAGCTTTGTCTGGTTAGTGTAGATAGTTTGAATTTTAACAAATTTGTGCTTCTTTGATCATGGCTTCATCTTCAACTTCTTGTTTTGCATTTGTCTGTTGAAATTTTATCTTTGAGGTTGATAGACAACACAAGCTTGTTGTAGCACATCTTTGAAGCCTTATTTGTCTCCTATTGTTTTTGTTTATGGAAGCATCTAAAGCAACCTTCTTTGTTGATTGTCTCCAAACCTTTTGTTTTCTTCTTCTTCTTCCATGATTTTCATCAGTTCAGCTCATTTAGAATGTAGCATATAGTTGTGGCAGCTTATTGCAGACAAACATTATCCTGCACTTGAACTTTTCTGCACTTGCTACAATGTTAGCTTTCATATATAAAATCAAAATATATTTTATCCTCATGTGATCTTATCATTTTGTAAAGCAAGGATAATATACATCTTTATTAAATACATAATATAAAAACTTAAATAATTATGGTGCATAGTATTTATTTAGCACATTTATCCAGTAAAGGTTAATTAATGTTGATTGTGAGTGCACCATAAAGTGAGGAATGTATGCTTGTATAATTAATCATTTATGGTTATGAGTTTATGTTAATTAATATTTATAAATTCATAACCATATATATGATCATTAGAGATTTAGGCATATAAGTTTCTTATTTTAATATAAGCTTTGTTATCATCAAAATAATGCTGATAAATTCTTCTCAAATCATAACATCATACTCAATTAAAACATAAGAAAACTTATCATCAATCCTTACTTCATAAAAAATTATACTATATACCCATTCACATATAACTATACTTATACAATTTCCATAACTTACCAAAAGTACATATACGTCTGAATCGTTTCCTCATAAAATACTTATTTATCACCTTATTTCATCACTCTACACAAAATGACAAATTTCAAACTCATTTTCAACACCTTGGGTGTTACAAATTCACATCCCAATAACATCACAAATATATTACTTAGGCCATTAATCACTCCATTTTGCGACCCACATACATGCTCACGAATTTCTCAACCCAAAAAGTTGAGATGTTGTTGCCCAACGAAATGGGTAGTTATACACATGGGAATTTTGTGCCCACTCTCCATAAGATCTTTGAAATCATGAATCATATTCATTTCCCCCATAAATGTACAAATTATCCATGCTAATTACCCTAAATAGCCCCCACAAATTTGATTTGAAACCCTAGCAACACTTGACTTTTGAAGTTGAAGGGGAAACAAGACCTTACACCGAATTTGTGGAGTTATCTCCACCCTAAAAAAAAATTTCCAAGCTCCATTCCATCATTTCCTCCATGCGACGCAACAAGGGGATGAAAATAGCCACTTCCTTTTTCCCAACCCACATCCAAAATGAGTTTATGATTTTCCTTTCTTGATGGATAAGCATTTACATGTCTCAAATATGATTTTTCCCCAGAAAATTTCAAGAAAATGGGGGTGTGAACGAGGGGAATAGAGGGTAGCAACAAAAAAGTAGAAAGGGAATGGACTTTTTTGGTTGCGGGATGAAAGTGATGGAGCATTTTAACTTGCTCCATTTTAGTGCTTCGCAGGTATTTTTGCACCTCATGCATGTGCAACCTAGTTTCCACCTTAATCTCATCATTTAAATCTACTCAATGCACCCCTTAATTATTCCATCTTAAATAGATTTATTAATTAAATAAATTCCCTCAAATAAATAAAATTAATATCATCTAATCATCATTATCATGTCTTGATCAAATTATGGACCATTACTCACCCACTTAATAATTAAACCTCAATATCACATAAAAATTAATAAATCATTTGCAAATCCACATTATAAACATATATTTGTCTCAATGAGTCTTCCATACAAATTCTTAAAAATTATTTTGCGTAAATAATACATAAGTTTTCAAATTTATCAAGTTAATCCTATCATTTTTGTTCTTAATTATTCACCAAAAGCAGTTTTGGTGCATTGGGCATAACTTCCTCATACAATGTCCAAATCATAAGATTCATAATGCATTGGAAAGATAATTTTAAGGGCTACAACCTCTATGTTGAACACTGTTTCTAAGTCATCCAAATTATATGCCAAAAATTGTATACAATTTACATAATTTTCATATTCAACTTCTTTTTTACATACTCTTGCCCTTTTTCTCCATTCTTCTCCTTTTTCTCATACATTATTGCCATACTTTTTCCATTAATATATCATTAAAATGCACCATAATACTCTTCAAATATCTAAGAATCAAATCATATAACTACTCACATATATTTTTAATAGTCTAGTTATATTAAATTCACCAGCACTTTATATAAACCTACACCATTTTATTGCTAATTTAATTTTCTTCACCTCAAGTCATCATTATAATCTAAAACAAAATTTGCCCCATTTTGAACACCTCGGGTGTTAAAAACTAACCCTTTACAAAAATTTTCATCCTCAAAACTTTAAATATCATTCAGCTTTAGCCATATTCTTGAGTTTTCAAAGTCATTCATTCAGATTATTTCACAGCTTGTAGATCCATATACACATGATACATTATGCAAGTTGTGTTTGTTTGATCATATACCATGATTACTCAAGAAATATTTACTTTTATTAGCAATAGCATTTACGCATTCCACATCCAAGATGCTTTCAATCAAGTCAACATTACTTTTTGATCATACTTAACATAGGTGCACACTTTATCTATAAAAAATAAACAACTTTGCTCAGCATTTCTATATGTATACATGAATTCATAATCACCGAAACATGGGACTTATTGTAACACCTGGATGTTAATTTTTGGGCAATGATGTATTGAAATACATTATAATTATTTTTAGTGAGAGATTTTGCTCTATTATGTATGAGAATGAATTATGAAATTGAGTATGGGGCCATATATTTGAATCTGATCTAGATTTTTATGATGAAATTTTGTTGTGTATTTATATGATGTACAAAATGAGGATTTAATATTTTCCTTAATGTTAGGATTTTATAAAAAATATTATGGCAAAAAATATATGATAAAATAGGACAAAGAGTGGATAAAAATCCACTAAAATTGGGAGCCAGCAAACTAGCATTGACGGTGCCAGAATGGGTGCCATAGCTCCAATCGACTTTGGAGGCATAAGCGGTGGTAACGGGGTTAACGTCGTGGTGCCGATCAATGACATAAGTAGGATGATCAACCTTTTTGGCCATTTTCATCCCGTTTTTGCCCTAGTCTGTTCCGTTTTTCCTTCCCCTTTTGTCCTAGCTCTGTTATACTTGATTTTTTATCATTTTAGTTAGAAAATCATTGTGCATAGCTAGCTAATCAAGTTATCTTTCATTTAAACCCTATTTTCCCCCATTTAAACCATGAAAAATGGAAGAAAATGGAAGAAACATCTAATTTCAACCAAATTGAAGGAGTAACATGGAGTTTGGAGTTTAATCCTTTATTTGGGGATGATGGCTATGCTTGTAAGCAAAGGTAAGCTCAATCTCCTAACCAAATTCTCTAATTTGATTTCTAAGGTTTGGAACCCAATGTGTAAAAAATGGATTTGGGGGCTTAAATTGATGTATATGGTTATAAATTCATGGGGAATGAGTTAATATAATGATTATTGTGATTTGGCATGAGAAATTTTGAATTCTGTTGAATTAAGATTTTTATGAATAGTGAAATTTGGGTGTTTTATGATTTATGTTATATTAATCATGGGGTAAATAATTAATTACATGATTAGAATATTTTAGAACTTGTATAGAGTAAATTGGACCTATGAAATTGAATATGTGATTATGCCCTAATTAGGGATTTAAGAGTACTTTGGTCTTTAGGCTATGTGAGCCTAAATTAGTTGTATTTGCAGCTTAATTGAATGATTTTTACGTTGTTTAAGTATGAATCAAGTTATATGATGAGGATTTGTTGTTAGAAACAAAAGCACCTTGAATTTCTAATGAATGAGATAGAATATCAATGATTTTGATATGGAATTACTGGCTATAAATTGAATTATAGCTTGTATATGCATGAAATACATTAGTAGGAAATGATAAAAGAAGAACATAAGTTAGATAGACTTGTGATAAATATTAGAGTGCCATATGCACTTGAAAGGTTTATAAACTTATTAAAGGAAAAATTGATATGATCTAAAACATAATTCCATGCTTACTATGAATTAATTAGAGTTGTCATGAATAGAATTGTTGCTCTATATAAGATGTCTGAGAATGATGAAAAGCTAGGGAGCTAGAAGAGTGCATAATGATTCACGCAAGGTAAACTGGTATTTGTTTTCATTAGATGGCTAGGGATAATATATACCCATTCGTTTGAAATTCGGGCATGTTTGGTTGAATGCATGGGGATTAGCCCATTTGTATGAATTCGGGCATGTATGTTTTGATTGGGGATAGTGGATATCCCATGTTTGTTTAAAATGGATGTTATTTAATTTTGAGGGATAATGGGTATCCCTTGGAATGGAATAATTGATGTTTGGTTTAGCTTGGATGTCTAATATGAGGGGTAGAGAATATTCCTTTGTTGTATGTTTAATTTAAAGATTAATTCAATATGAGATTGATTAGTTGAATGGGAATAATATAGATTTGTTTATTTAGTATTAATTGTTGAACATGTATTTGCTTGTGATTATTTGCAATGATGAATATAAAATTTTGGAATATTGGCCAAAATGATCGATTATTTGGTATGAAATGTGCTATTTGTGGATTAATTATTATTTAGTACATTTGTTTACTTACTGAATTGCCCAAACTCATGCCTTCTTGTTTAAATTTTTAGTTGGCAGGTAAAGTATAAACTCCCAAATGTGGCTTGGGATTTTTGAGTAAATGTTGAAGACTTTATTGTTATGATTGAATAATTTGTATTAGAAATTCATATGTCATGGTATATTTGTATTCAAAGATTACAAGTAATGTATAATTGTATTAAATTGTCAATGATGTATATTGTAATGAAGTGGCATGTTATAATAGTAGAAAAATATCCATATCATGTATATTGGATTAGGTCAGGTTATTATCATCATGGGGCAGAACAGGTTCTGGGCTATGGGTTGGTTGGTCTAGTGAGTCATTAATGATTCGACTTATAATTATTGAAATTGAAATTTTGTTTATGATTTGGAATGTGGAAATTTATATTTTGAAATTATGAGTTTGAATTATTATATATCAGGTTTTAAATATTGATAATATAGGGCAAACCCTACCAAAATTTTGGTAGACTATTCCCTTAATTTGGGGATTTATAGGGGAAATAGTGAAGTATATAGACCTCAAGGCGAGGTGTACTAAAATGGGATCTGAGCACCCCCACTCTAAAAGTGAGGAAGTTGGAGTAAAAATGAAGGCAAATAATCAAGGTCGCGCCTCAGAAAGTAGAGCGTGACACTTATACATCAATTTCATAACACACACATAATTATATACAAGTAGATACTTACAAATAATAAAGTATCATAATTAGCCTCACCATCAAGGCATTTGCAAACAACCCATAAAAATCACATTCACTTTCAATACATGCAATCTCACAATATGTTAAAATTTAAAATTATACAACACATCTATGTGCTCATGATGCACCTCCATGTGAAACCTCTTTGGTGTGTTTTGGTTCCTCCCTGCACCCCCAATTACGAAGCTTGCCTGGTCCACAACAACTCCACTGCTGTCCTTTGTGTCACCCCACCCTCATTGCTCTAGGGATAATAGGTTCTCCATCCATTCCTTAAAAAATAAAAGAATTCTAATACTGGGCCATCAGACCTCCACCCTATGTTGGTGTCAGTCACTAGGCTAATCCAGGCCTCTTCGCCTTCATGGAGGATCCATAACCAATCGTACAGGCCACCACACTCATGGGTGCATCCATATCCATCCACCTTTGCTAGACATGGGCATCAGAGGTATATCACCCATCCACCTCTGCCAGAAACAGGCATCAGAGGTATGCCACCCATCCACCTCTGCTAGACATGGGTATCAAAGGTATGTCACCCATCCACCTCTGTCCAACATAGGCATCAAAGGTATTTCATCTATCCACCTCTACCAAACATAGGCATCAGAGGTATTTCATTCATCCACCTATTATCTATGCGTCATACACTATCACACCAAGCATCTTTTAATTAAACAAATAACCAAATACACATTGCCAAGCATTTATATGGAATCACAAATTATCATCATTTCAACTTATGAAGCAATATAATTAACATCATTCATACATATGGGATCTCACCTATCCCATTAATTCATTCATTCTCATCATATAAGAAACATCAGTTTAATCATAGTACCAATCATGGTACACATACCAATTCATTCACATCAAAGTATTTATAACAAAATTCATCTTACTCATACCAGTAAGAAAGAAACAATTGAAATACCATTAGGTATTCTGCAACACATTGATCGGCCACCATTTACAATAGTCAATCACATCCATTGAATTAATTAAATAACACTCAAAGTTCATGGCAAATAATTCATTACACAATTCATTCATTCTTGAGTAACTCAACAAAACATGTACTATAAGCCATTCACCTAGATACACATTTGGGGCTTATGCCTCAACACACCATGTCCAATCAATTCACTTGATCAACCAATAAGAGTGTGTGGACCCTTTCTCCCTAAGAAGAATCATGAAACATCATAGCTTCATCATTTCCATTTCACATTCACTATAAGACATAACATTCAAACATTCCAATATGGTGCACATATGTGTACCACCACGCTTCCACTACACTTTGATCACAGTAATTATATGCCCCCAACTACGTGCATCATCAAGTTATCTTTGTGCTATCACAACACTATCACTTTCATCTCATATTAATATCATCTATGCAATATCATATCAATTTACAATCATCATTCACATATCCTCCTTCCTTTCTCATGCCTTCAAATGATCCATAAACTATTATTCTCTCATATTCCTTATGAGTTCATCAACTCATATTAGACATGTCATTTCCTTTCTCTTTCCACTAACTATTTCTATCATGATTTAGGCTTATCACTCAGATAACCGCTTAGCTCTAACACCATTTTGTAACACCCTGCCTAGGGCCTATATGTCTTATCATTACTCTAAAATTTTCCTAATTTTAAGAGAAATATTCTGTCAAAAATTTGGTAGAGTCTACCCTAAAATATAAGGTTGTATACCTATAAAATTCTTTACCATATACAGTTATGATTTCAATGACTATAGATAAAGCAGGGATATAAACCAGAAAACATACATCCAGAGCAGCCCAACTCACCCATAGCTGCATGCCCAAAATCAAAACCAAATTATGATGGCAATCACACAAATCCATTCATAATTTTATCACCATGACATGTCAATACTATACAATATACATCATTCAGATTTTCTTAATTATCAATACACCTCATTATAGAAATCTGATTAAATTTCCAAATGCATAAACATGTAGGGATTCTAATCCCAAGTTATCACACCATGATGAACATAACTTCAATTCTTGCTCACAAGCCCCAACCCATAGTTGGGATTCTTTACTTGACATGCTAGTTAAAAATTAAAATAAGAAGGTGAGAGTCCTAGGCAAACTTAGTAAGTAGGCAATCTATGAAAACAATACCAAATAAATCACTAATAAGCATAATCAATTATAACATCATGGCATATCCATGACATGATAAGCATAACATCCATGTAGTCACACTCATGTGTGAATGATCACACAATCTCATACTATAGGTTCTCATAGCCTCATGCTAATTCATGCTCCAATTCAACATTCATATATCACCTTATCACAAGGCATTTTTATCCATTTATAATTACAATAATTGTACATAAAACAAGGGATACTCTTTATCCCATCCACCTATGCATTCACAAAAGAAGGTTACTCAGACATCCATTATCCCCATCAATACACCCATTCAAACATATATAATTATACACATGGGATATTCTGTATTCCTTTCATCATACATGATAAGATCTAGTTTTACTATATTTTAATACCTAGATTCACATATGTTGTGGATTCTCTTTTGATATAAATTTAGTGGTTTATAAGCACATTCTAGTAAATCTGCACTTAATTTGGTTATTAGTTGATAAGTGAATTCTATGTTAATTTATTATATCTATTTGTAGACAATTAAGTGCAAGAAATGGAAAAAAATATAGAATACATAAAGATGGAGAAAAGAGCAAAGAAATGGAGTTTGGACAATGAACAAGTGGTTGAAAAATGAAGATTGCAAGTTGAAGAAGCTAAATTTGAGAAGGCACCACTTTGACACCATTTCTAGTACCACTTGAGATGGATTCAGCTCAATTGTTCAACATATAGGTTTTATCCATGGAATTATCTATCCAAAAAATTAAGAATCATAGGATTTGTATTTGAAACATGGAAGTTATGGCCAAAACACTACAACTGTCTTAGACTTCAGACAGAAATTTCATATGTGCAAAAAATGACATCACTTGTTGTCCAATTTTGGCATATTTGTAGGATGATTTAAAAAACATATTCAACATAACAATTGTATATATAGGAGTTTGATTTCCAATGCATCAACAATCATGCAATTCCAAGATTGTATGAGGAATTTGTGTTCAAAACAGTCAACGTATCTTTGGTGGACAACAATTTGTACACTACGACTTCAATTTCCAAGCCACGACTTCCAACTCCATTCAAGTGAGCATTGCAGGTAGAGTTTTACATCGCAGTTTCAATTTCCATGTCATGGTTTGGGATTGGGAATTTCTCCACTTCGTGCATGGAGTTTCCATGTAACGCCCAAGGTGTTAAAATGTGAGAAGTGTGGTGAATTTTTTTTTGAATTTCTAAGAAAAAGTAATAACTATTGAATTATATGAAATATTTTTTTTGAAAAATGAATCATGATGAGGACAACCTAGGTATATTAATAGATGAAAATAAAGGAAAGATTGAGAAAAACCCAAAATTTTATAAGTGTATTTTAAGAAAATGTTGAATTTGGTATTTATTTTTTGATATAGATAATAGATAAATTAAAACAAGTATTCAACATAAAAGTTGTATATCTTAAAATTATCTTCATAAAAAATTAATAATCATATTATTTGGATATAAATTGAAAACATTATGGTTAATACACTGAAACGACTCCAAATGCTGAAAATAACATGATGGGCCACTTAAATTAAATTTTTGGACATATTAATGGGATGATTTAGAAAAAGTTGTAAACATAAAATTTGTATCCCTTGAAGTTATATTTCTGATGCCTTAGAAATCATATTATTTGGACATCATATGAAAAAAATATACTAAAATTACTGAGGCCGTGTCTAATGGATAATTAAGGACGGGATTAAAGTGTATAAAATTAAAATTTTGTGTATTAATTTTGTAAGATAATTTTTAAAATTTGTATGGAAGAGCCATTGAGATAAATATATGTGTACTATTTAGAATTTTCAAATAATTTATTATTTATGTGACACTAGACGTTTAATTATCAAATGGGTGAGTAATGGTCTATAAATTGAACAAGGTTTGATATTATGATTGATAGCATTATTCCTATTTATTAGAGGAAAATTATTTATGTAATCAAGGTACAAATGTGAGGGAATTGTAATGTTAAACTAAATTTCATGTTAGAAGGGAATTAATTAATGAAATTATGGGTAAATTGAATTGTTTGTATATGATAAGGACTTGCATTGGCAGAGCACCAAATGGGGAGCACTCTTAATTGCTCCACCCTCTCCATTTCATGCCCAATTTCATCTCCCACATGCCCCATCTCTTCTAGCAGCCCATATGCCCCAAAAGTTTTATCAAACTTGCTAAGAGAAGACTCAATTTATGTATGTAATCATTTCTTACACATCTTGTACTCAAATCTCCCTTGTTTGGATGCGAAAAGGGGTTGGGAAAAACCTATTTTTTTCCTTAACAAGCTGCTATGCATGCAAGAGCTTGAGGATTCAATAGTTTATTTTTGTTTTGTAGTGGAGAACACATGTAAACCTAGTGGTAAGGGCTCTCTTAAATAGATTTTTGTTCTCAACTTTGCTAGGGTTTAAAACCCCATTTCATTAACAGTGAAAATTGGGGGTTTTGCATGAAATTTTATATTTGATTTATGGTGAAAATAAGCAATCTATTATTTATTATGGATTTACAAATATTTAAGCTTGGAAAATTATGATTTTGCATTAATTTCATCCGTGAACACTGATCCTAAGTTAAATTTGATATTAATTCATGCAAATTGATGGGGAATAGGTTATTAACTGATTTTGATACATTTGGCATGATTCTGGGTTGATAAAAATATAATGTTTTATGATCCCCTACTGTGAACAATAATCACATGAGTATGCTTGATTTAATTGAGTCATAAGCATAATTAGCATGTTATTAAGATAAATTTAATGTTGAATATGCTATGGGTTCATGATGTATAATTGGGAGTGAATGCCTTAATTTATGTTAATATAGAAACTCCCAATTGGAGATGCCTTCAGAGTGTTTGATGAAATATTTCAATAAGAAATTATATGTAACTGAGTAATCTTATTATAATTTGGGACTAGCTTTGAATGATATTTGAGTAGTGTAGTTCATTGATTTGATAAACTTCCATCATATGGATTGAATTATGATATACGTGTAGGATCCTTTGATATGTAGATACAAGGTCAAGCTTGAAAGGATGTGGATCTATGAAATGGATCTTTACATGAGGTAAGTAGGCTCTATCTATTGAATGCATGGATGAAGATATGGTATATCCCATTGCTTGTTTCCAGGCATATATGTTTTGTTTGGGGATTGTGAATATCCCATATTGTTCTCATGATTGATATTTATGATATGTTATGAATACATGACTATTAGGGATAATGAGAATCCCTTGAATTGCAAAGGTTGCCAATTGTGCTGATTAGGGGATGGTGGATACCCCGTGCCTGTGTATGGATGTCTGAATGTGCGAGATAAAGAATATCCCATCTTTGTATGTATAGATCGATGATTTATAGGGATAATAATTATCCCATGATTAGTTATTTTACTATACATTGGTAAATGTATATATTGATGGAATGCGAAACATTCCATGATGCTTATGCGATATAATGAGATTGTATGTGGTACTTAAATGGCATAGCTATGGTGTGGCCAGAGTGGTTTGGGTGTGATGGAGGGTGCCTAGATGGCTCAAATGTGATGTCATATGCCTGAATGGCGTAATGTGTTTGCTGGATTAATGAGGATTTAAGCCTCATGAATTTATATATTAGTAATGTGATATTTTACTCATGTTCTGGTTTAGAATAGGTTAGTTTGATTTATTATTATTTTGTACCGTTGCCTACTTACTGAGTTGCCCAAACTCACGCCTTCTTATCTATTTTTTTAGCTAACAAGACAAGTAAAGAATCCCAACTGTGGATTGGGACTGATAATCCAGATCTGAGGACATTTTATTATGAAATGGTAAATTGGTATTGGAATCCCTTCATGTTATATTTTTGTAAATTAAAAGTTTAATTAAATTTCTATAATAAAGTTAAAATGATGTATATTGTATAATGTGGGCATGTTATAGTGATATAATTGTAATTTTAGTTGTGTGATTGTCATCATGATTGGTTCCGATCTTGGGATAGAGTTGAGGGTATGGGTGTGAGATGTTATTAAATTTAATTGTCTTAAGGTAATTAAATTTAGTTTTTATATTAAATGTATGTATTCCAAGTGTAAACCCTGATAATTCAGGGTAGACTCTACCTAATGTTTAGTAGAATTTGTGTAGAAATGGGGAGTTGATAGGAAAATATTAGCATCCCATGTCGGCCCCAATAATGCGAGGTGAAAACACATGGGTGGGGGTGTGGGGCATTACATTCCACCCCCATTTGTGCATGATAAATACTCAATTTTTGGGGAAGTTTTAGGAGTCTTTTGCAAGAGTTTTTGGGGTGTTGCGGGCTACTCTTGGAGGCTTATAGAAGGCAAGGGGAAAGAGAGTTGTTCAAGAGAAGAGAAGCAAGGGAGCAAGAGGAGATCCAAGTTCTACATCATGCGGAGCTTCATGAAGGGAGTTCTTCCTTTTTTCATTATGTACTAGTTTTCTCTTTCTAGGGTGAAGATGTAACCTTTTTTTATATTCTTTGTTACTTGGGATTGTTGGTTATCAATGTTGTTTCATCTTATTTAATTTATTATGTTATTTGCAATCATTTGATTCATCTAATTGCTTGATCATCAATTTTATGACTTAAATTGATTATCTAAGCATGGTTAAGGTACACACCATATGCTAAACAATGAGTTCCCTTGAATGAAAAGGATAGATGATTATGGTATACAGCTTATGTTAAACCAATCTATTTTGGTTCATTAAGTTCTTGGTCTTAATGGGTTTTCACCTCAGTAATGCTACACACCATAGGTAATTAGAATGAGTGAAAATACTTGATTTAAACCCACGCACCTAACGGTAATGATCATATATTTAGTGGAACAAACCCAAGATAATAAATTGAATCCAACATCCCAATAGCAAAGGACATTATTGAATGGTAAAATTGGAACCCTGGACTCTTGCAACTTGTTAATCCATCTATATTATCCATGGCTATTGTTTTCTGCTATTTTATTCAATTTTATACCCATCCTTAGCTCAGAATACATTCTTTATTTTAGGATAGTGCTAATTTAGCAACTATTGTTAATTGAATTGGTTTGATCGTTCTCTGTGGGATCGACCCTTGCTTTGTACACTATAATGTCATACACTCATGCACTTGTGAGGAATTATATTTTGAACCATCAAGTTTTGGGCGCCGTTACCAGGGAATGGTTCCAAGTTGATTTAATTAATTTAGTTAAATTTTTTCTTTTTCCTTATTATAGGTTTATTGTATTTAGGATTTTTAGTTATTTCTTTCTTTCTTTTTGTTGAGCTATGATTGCAAGGAAGAAGAATAAATAGGAGAACACATGGAAAATGGGGTAGTTCAACAAGCACAGAAGTTGATGAAAGAGTTTGCATGCCCTATCATAGGAAGATTGCCTTTAGGCATTGTTTTGAATGATAACACTAGGAACTATGAATTAAAGCACATACACTTTAACATGCTTCCTTCTTTTCATGGTTTTGATACAGAAGATCCTTTAACATTTATACATGACTTTTATGCAACTATCCAAACTTTTTCCTTATAGGGTCTAACTAAGGATCAACTATGAATGAGATGTTTTCCATACACCCTAAAAGATGCAGCAAAAATTGTGTTTATGACATTGGCTCCTGGTTCACTTACCACTTCGGATGCAGTTTATAATAAGTTCATTGGTAAATTCTATTCTCATGCTAAAACTGCAGAACTAAGAGGTAAGATAACAACTTTTGCTCAGATGGAAGGTGAAGCATTCCATGAGTCATGGGAGAGATTTAAAGCACTATTGACTCAATGTCCTCACCATCATATTCATTTAGTGTTGCTAATTCAATTTTTCCATAATGGATTGATACAACCATGCCAAGCCTTGTTTGATAATGCTATATGAGGAGCCATGGGAGAAAAGACCTTGAAGGAGACATATGAAATATATGAGATGCTTGGGGCAAACTCACAATAAAAAAGTTTTGGAGGTAGGTCTAAAAGAATGTATGAAGTGAATTCTAACAATGAGCTTTCTGGTCACTCATATAATGTTTGTCCTTCTAGATAGAGTTTTGCAGATTTTTAGGACAAGCCAATGTGATGAACTTCCCACAACCAGCAACCTCTTGATGATTCATATCCTGATTGGAGAAGTCATCTCAATTTTTCATGGAACAACAACTAGAATCATATTCAAGTTGGAATTTGTTTTCAACCAAAGAAGCCTACTCTTGAAGAAACTATGCAGAGTTTCATTCAAGCAACCCAAACTTAGTTCCAAAACAATGAAATGAGGTCCTAAAATACTGAATCAAAATTCCAAAATGTGGAGGCATCCATGAAGAAGATCTAGACTCAATTGCAGAGGTTGTGTAGAGTCACAGATCTAGAAAGCTATCAAGTCAGCCTGAGTAAGTGAAAATAATCACAATATTGAGAGTTGGTAAGGTAATAGATGATAAAGTTGGTGATGTGATTAATAATTCCAATTTTTTTATAGAAGATGAGGAGGAGGTGAACACTAGGAGAGTTGTGTTCCCAGTTCTTAATCCTCCACTCAACTACAAAGCCCCACCACCTTATGATCCGCCTATCCGTTTTCTTGGGTGTTTGATGTAGAACAATATTGTTGACAAACCTTGCAATGGCAATGAGCAAATTCTGGCTTTAGATGTTCTCCCACAAGAAAAAGTTGGTGAGATTATTTCCAGTGATTATTTCTTCTTCTTTTATAGGTATGGAGGAGGACACGCTCATGTAATTCCAAGATCCTTCATATTTTCAAGGAGATGGAGTTGTCCAATGAGAATAAGAATGGCTTCAAGATAGATGTAATGGATGGAATTATGGAGGAGTTTTCAGGACAGCTCGTAAACACAATGGAAGGAGCAAACAATGCTAAATCATTTAACCATGTTTATCCATTGGTAACACCACAATTCTATAAGCTTCTTCTAGTGATGAAAGAGTCGGAACACCAAAAAGCCAAATTTTAATTCAAAGATTAAAATGCATTGTCAAGCTGAGACTTTAAACAAAGTGCTTATTGAGAGGCAACCCAATTTTTCTTAACTTTTTTTGTTTTCTTAGCATTTATATTAGTTGTTTATTTATTTTCTTTACTATTAGGATAAATTATTTTTAATTTCTAGTTTCATGTTTTGCAAAAGGAGAAACTCTATCTTTAGAAAGGAAGAGCAACTGTATTTTCAGAGGGGGATGTTCATGTTGCAGTTTTAAAAGGAACACAATTAGCTTTCAGATGATGCCAAGCTAGCTCCAAAAGAAGAGGATGAGAATGCACTTCATTCAGGGAAGCCATTTATCTTAAACTTCTTTTATTATTTCACATTGAGGACAATGGTGAGTTTGAGTTGGGGGTGTTTTGGGATTTGCATTCCTGTGTATTCAATTTTGGGCAATCTTTTTTTTGAATTTAGGTATAAATTTTGATGAGCTGCACATTTTGAAAACTTAGATAAAGAATGTGTTAACATGTTGAAACTAAATTGGTTTGATTCTCTCTTAATAATCAGTAACATATGCTTAGTTTTTTATTACCATTACACATGATTTAGCAGGAAGGATAGATGCTATGTTGTGATTTATTGATTCTTATGATAAATCCTTCTTTTTCATGACTGAAGAAATGTTTTCGAGCACCTTATACTATGATCATGTAAAGTGTATATTGATAAGTTGATATTGTTGTGAATTCAGTGACTTATTTTGGTTGATATAAGCATACTAGAACTTGTTTAATTATCCCTCAAGGCGAGGCATTCTTTGATCAATTTGAGCCTTTCAAGCTAACCTAGTATATTCATGTCACTAGTGTCCCCTTTGAGCCTTATGAGAGAATGACATATGCAAAGTATGTGAAAAACCATCATTCAACTTTTCTTTTTTTTGCCTCATCATCAAACCCTTTTTAGTTTGAAAAACCATGTTTAATCTATTAAGAAACATAATCTATGCTCATGGTTGTTTGAGAGGTATAAGTGAAGCAAAAGAAGATAAGTTTTGGGGAATTTAAATGAAAAATGCCAAAAGGAAAAAAAGGGATAAAAAGAAAAGTATTAGTGAGGATTCATTTTTCAATTAGGGGGGATCACATCCCAATTAATTAACAGAAAATAATTTTGGGGTGTGATAGTAATACAACCCAACAAAAGAAAGAGAAGAGCAAATAAAAACTAAAGAGAGTGGACATTCATGTAAAAATTCATTTATGATCTCTTAATTTATTAATCCTTATTCCTTTTCTTTATTAGCTAAAGTCAAGGTCCTATTACAAGCTTAACAAATACCTATTGATCCAAGTGGATAGTGTTATTTATATTTGTGGATAGCGATCATGAAAAGTAAGCTTATGGAGTATTTTGTAAAGATAATTAGAATCACCAGTTTACACATTGTTGATTAAAAAGCATGCATATAATATGAGAGTGACAAAGCACAAATATTCTCACTACATGAAGGGATTGATGAAGTATAAATTTCATGAGATTACATGGCAAGTGTCATGAATGAATTTTAATTTATGTGTACATGTATAATTTTTCTGTCATGTTATCAATTGTTTGAGAGAAATTTTCCTAACCGATTCATGAATTCAGATTGTTATTTTGATCAAGGATGATCAAAAGTTAATTTTGGGGATGTTTGATAAGCTCATGTTTTAATATGTTTTAATACCTAGATTCACATATGCTTTCAATCTTCTTTGGATATAAATTTAGTGGTTTATAAGCACATTCTAGTAAATCTACACTTTAATTGGCTATTACTTGATAAGTGAATTCTATTTTAATTTATTATATCTATTTATAAATAATTAAGTACAAGAAATGGAAGAAAATATGGAAGACATTAAGGTGGAGAAAGGAGCAAAGAAATGGATTTTGGATAATGAATAAGTGGCTGAAAATAAAAAAATACAAGTTGAAGAAGCTAAATGTGAAAATGCACCACTTTGACACCATTTCTGGTACAACTTGAGATAGATTCAACTCAAATGTTCAACATATAAGTTTTATCTATTAAAGTTATATATCCAAAAAATCATGAATCATAGGATTTGGATTTGAAACATGGGATTTATGGCCAAAATACTACAATTGTCTTAGACTTCAATTCTCTTGATATAAATTTTGGATGTGCAGAAAATGACATCACTTGTGATCCAATTTTGGCATATTTGTAGGATGATTTGGAGAACATGTTCAACATGACAGTTGTATATATCATATCTATATTTTTAATGCATCAAGAATCATGCAATTCCGAGATTGTATGAGGAATTTACAATCAAAATAGTCAACATATCTCTAGTGTATAGCAATTTGTATGTAGCGGCTTTAATTTCTATGTTGCGGCATCCATTTCTATTCAAGTGAGCATTAAGAGCAGAGTTTTGGATGCCACAGCTTCAATTTCTAGGCTGCAACTAGGGAATTTCTCCACTATGTGTGTGTGGAGTTTTTACCCCCATTTGTGTAAGATATATACCCATTTTGGGGAAAGTTTTAGGAGTCTTCTACAAGGGTTTTTGGGGGGTTTTAGGGCTGCTCTTTGAGGCTTCTTGGAGGCAAGGCGAAGGAGAGTTTTGCAAGAGAAGAGAAGCAAGGGAGAAAGAGGAGATCCAAGTTCTACATCATATGGATCTTTTTGAAGGGATTTCTTCCTTTTTTTCATTATGAACTAGTTTTCTCTTTCTAGGGTGAAGATATAACCTTTTTTGATATTCTTTATTACTTGGGATTATTGGTTATCAATGTTGTTTCATCTTGCTTAATTCATTATGTTATTTGCAATTATTTGATTCATCTAATTGCTTGATCATC
Organism: Pouteria campechiana; assembly: GCA_036873735.1. Taxonomy (NCBI): domain Eukaryota; kingdom Viridiplantae; phylum Streptophyta; class Magnoliopsida; order Ericales; family Sapotaceae; genus Pouteria; species Pouteria campechiana. The sequence goes on from JAYJMB010053627.1 coordinate 23,182, forward strand.
AATTTTATGACTTAAATTGATTATCTAAGCATGGTTAAGGTACACACCATATGCTAAACAATGAGTTCCCTTGAATGAAAAGGATAGATGATTATGGTATACAGCTTATGTTAAACCAATCTATTTTGGTTCATTAAGTTCTTGGTCTTAATGGGTTTTCACCTCAGTAATGCTACACACCATAGGTAATTGGAATAAGTAAAAATACTTAATTTAAACCCACACACCAAATGATAATGATCATATATTTGGTGGAACGAACCCAAGATAATGAATTGAATTCAACATCTTAATAGCAAAGGATATCATTGAATGGCAAAATCGAAACCCTAAACTCTTGCAACTGTTAATCCCATCTATATTATTCATAGTTATTGTTTTCCTCTATTTCATTCAATTTTATACCCATCCTTAGCTCTAAATACACTCTTTTTAGGATAGTGCTAATTCAGCAACTAGAGTTAATTGAATTGGTTTGATCATTCTCTATGGAATTAACCCTTGCTTTGTATATTATACTGTTATACACTCGTGCACTTATGAGGAATTATAATTTTAACCATCAATACACAAGAATCAGCATCATCATACATAGAGATATGGGATACTCACTATCGTAGTAATCAATCATAAAGAAGCACCAATCATTTCAATCCAAAGGATACTTGTTATCCCAAATTTTCATACATTCACCAAACCATATAAACATCAATCTTTAACAAAGTATGGGATATCCACTATCCCTATCCATTCATACATGCCCAGATTTAAAACATGGGATACCACTACCCCCGTCCAGCACTATGTTTAATCAGAAAAGTGCTTACTAACCTCAATAGGGTAGAATTTCATCATCTTCAAGTTCCATGGCTTCCAATCAATGCTCAATAACCCTCCATATACTACATGTATCACAATTTAAGTTACATATATTTCAAATGGGAAATTCTACTTAAGTCATAAAATAGGTGAAATCCCCTTAATCTTCTCATTAAGGTTTACTCCTATCCCATTACATCTACCATTTCTAATCAACTAAGTATAATTCACAAGGGTCATAACTTGCCTATCTTGCTATTCAATTATGGGCATGTTTCTAATGCGATACAAATGCATGATTTACACTTTAACGCATCCCATTTTGCTACCTAACTTTAATCTTTCTTTCTCATTTCTTTGGGGTAACTAATACTTTGTTTTAATGTCTAATTAATGTTGGTCCTGAAGATTAGGCAAAAGCCCAAGAGGGAAGGCATGAATTGGGCACTTAAAAATTTGTTAAACTCCTTTAAGATCAAACGTCCCTCTAGCAATCGATCCAATCACTCAAACAATGCTCAAATAAATAAGACACAAGAATTTTTATAGTGGTTTGAGTAAACACTCTATTCCACTCTTCCAAGAGCACTCTTCTCTTAGTGTCTTGGGTTCCACTATCTCCAATAGCAAAAATACAATCAATGCACCCTGCACTCTTCTATATTTTAGCTCTAGAGGTTTTATCTATAGTGCTCCTAGCACTCTTCAAGATTCCAGCTCTAGGGGGTATGAGGGTATAAACATAGTACTCCCAACACTCTTCTAGATTCCAGCTCTAGGGGGCGTAATCACAGTGCTCCTAGCACTCTTTTAAATTCTAGCTTTAAGGGGCGTAAATAGTTCTTGACTACACTCAGACAATCACAGCTCTTCTTGAGTCTAATCTCAACTACTAGCTCAAGAAAATTACAATAAATGAATAACAAAGGTTACAACATAGATATTTCTCCATAAGGGCAGGGGAAGGTTTTTGAAGATTAGAAGTAAATGATCTTCCCAAAAGGTGGTTGAGAGCCTTCAAAGAAAGTTGAGGAAGATTTGAATACAAGGCTCACGACTCTTGAAAGATGTAGAAAGTTTTGGCTCAGATCAATAAATGCTCACAAGAGGATATTGAATATTTCTCTTCGATTCTTGGTTCTTCTTCTTACTCCAATGAGGCTTCATTTATACCTACTTTGAATTTCAACCGTTGGTGGTAGGTGAACTCCATTAATGATAGAAGACTATTCTAATTAGCATATTTGAATTCTCTAACTTTTGCTTAATCCTCGTCTACTAAAATGCCTTCAGCACAGACCTTGGAGAAGATGATTTCATGATTCTGAATAAGCATTAGTCAAAGATTTGCTGCAATGGTTGATTCCTTTCATCAATATGGAAAGATTGTCATTAATGTTGAATGGAAACCAATGTTTAAGGTTGCCCATTGTTTGTCTTCACTTATGACAGACAAATCATCTATCCAGTTGTTCATTAGATAAAGTCTCTTCGTCTTTTGGTTTGTCCATGGTAAGTGGTAGACAAATCCAGTTGTTGCAGACGAATAGTCTTCTTAGCACTTTGTCTGTTGGATTATTTATTGTAAGTAATAGACAAATTATTGAGACGTAGATGAATTATACTTTGGTCTGTTGGATTGTCTATTGCATATAGTATATGAATTTAGATGTGCAAACAAACTCCATTACTCTGCCAAAGGAATTTTACTGTTCTACCAGATGACCTTCACTACTCTACCAGATGAACTCCACTTCTCCGCTTTTGTCTATTTTTAATAGATGATCATTGGCTTGGTTAGCTATACAATCGTGGCTCACTTATGTTAGACAAGTCATGTTGTATGCATGCTATTTTGCATTCATCAGATATAATCTTCACTTTGACAGACAATTGAAAACTTAGTTGATTCCTTTTCATTTGAGCTTTGTCTATAATGGTACTTTGTCTTTTGCTTCTACACTCATCCAAGTTTTTCAATCAGATAGATTGATGCCTTGGAATATCTCCTCTGTACTTATTTTTTCATGAGGCCTGCAACTTGATTCTACATGCTAAATGCTTGGCAACAACTATTAGTACATAATCTTTAATCAAGTTTTGTTTGTCATCAAAACCACACAATTATACCAACATTCTCCCCCTTTTTGATGATGTCAAAACTTGATTAAAAATTATCTCATAAATGATAATCTCCCTCTGAATGTATGCAATCTTATAAAAAGATTTGCAAGGTGTAATCATCCCTCAAGTTATCATTTTCTGATATTTTCCTTGACTAATTTTATATGTATTCTCCCCTTGATTTTTTAAAGATTATGCATTTTTGCATTCCCCTTTGAGATAATTTATAGATTTTTACAGATTCTTTCTCCCCTTTTCTATCATAAGCAAAAAGAAACATTCTACTACCAGCAAGTATGGGGCAAACAAAAATAAATAAATAAACAAACATGTTATTTCATTTCATTTTAGTACAGACAAAGCTAAAAAGCAGGTTAGCCTAGATACAAACATTCTAAGTTTGGGGAGATGGAGTGGGAGATTATGGTGGACCCCCAAGGAGGAGCCTCCACACAGTGGAGGGGTGTGCATCAAAAGCTTGGAGAGGTTTCTTCAAGTGTGAGAAACCAAGGTTTTAGATAGTGGATGGGAAGATGAGGAGTTGGAGATGGATGTAATATACTTGTTATTTTCGTTCCCCTCCTCTTCAAACGCCCAAGAAGATGCCAATATATGAATGAGGGTTATCTAGCAATGATAAGATTGAAGAATAATGTTTACAAAGCCAGACTTTGAAGAGAAATACTTCTGATAAAATAGATGAAAGATAGGTGTAGACAAAAGCATTATTGTCCCACTAAGAGAGCAACTGAAGAAGCAATGGTTCATTCTTTTATTCCCACCACACGCTTGTCTTCCCGCTATGCTTGCTTCCAAAGTGTTCTCCTCTAATTAGCTTCATCTTTGTAGTATAGAGAATGATTGTGAGTCAGGACTTAAAATAGATTGAATGTAGAAACTATACAAGGTAGTTGATATGATATTTTTGAAATGATCATGCTAAAAATAGAGTTTCATGTGATAACGATAGTTGAAAATTGATTCGTACAAGAAATGAGGTGTACTCAACCTCAAAAACTATGACCCAAACATAGTGCAAATAGAGCAGTGTATAGGAGTGTCTCACTTTGTTTGAGATGAAGTCAGTCTCATGAAAGCATATCAAACATTGCAACTCCAGGCATAGTCAGATTAGTCATGCCTAATTCTCCTCTAATGTTGCAAAAAATTTCTAGAGGCAGTGGCTTAGTAAAGATATCAGCAAGTTGAGCATTTGTAGGCATATATTCTAGACATATATCATGTTTTCCTATATGATCTCTAATAAAGTGGTGCCTAATTTCTATATGCTTGGTTCTTGAATGTAGAAGAGGGTTCTTTGTCTAACATGTAGCACTAGTATTGTCGCATTTCATGGATATGTCTCCATAGCTCAGTCCATAGTTGAGAAGTTGTTGTTTCATCCACAATAATTGAGTACAACAACTTTTAGCTGGTATAAAGAGAGCAACACTAGTTTGTTTCCTGGAGAACCATGATACTAGATTAATTCCTAGAAATTGACAAGTTCCACTAGTACTTCTTTCAACTTCATATCCCCCAAAGTTAGCATCTGAATATCCAATGAGTTCAAAACTAGTTCCCTTGGGATAAAAGAGTCCTAGATTTGGTGTGTCAACAAACTACTTAAAAATTGGTTTCACTATAGTAAGATGAGACTCTTTAGAATTGGACTGAAATCAAACACATAAGCATACACTAAAAAGAATATCTAGTCTTAATGCTGTAAGGTAAAGAAGAGATCCAATCATACTTTGATATTTTTTTTTGTGTAAGGCCCTAAAAAATTTCAAAAATGCAAAGTTTTGTTATTGTAAAGTTTTGGTAATTTTTGCCTAGTTGACGATTGTATAATTAAATTTTTGAGAAAATTATAATGAAAAAGTTATGAAATTGAATGGATTATTAATATAAACATGAGGATGAGGTTTGGTGTATACTAAAGTGTATTAAATAAATCATTTAAGTGAAAAAAAAAATAAATTTAAGATGGTGGAATGCCAAAGGTGTAAATTAGGAAAAATATTGAATTTTATTATAGAAAAAAATAGAAAAAATGGATTAAAAATACATATTAATGTGAGGATAATGAGGACATATAATAATCAATGATTCATAGATAAAGATAGATAAAAAATTATATGTGGATAGCTGAAAAATCAAGTTACCGATAATTTTTGGCAAATTTTAGTTAAAATCAAATTTAATTGAGAAATAAATAATAAAATTATGTAAAGATTATATTTAATGGATGGATA
>JAYJMB010053638.1:0-28381 GCA_036873735.1 Pouteria campechiana
CTCTCTCTCTCTCTCTCTCTCTCTCTCTCTCTCTCTCTCTCTCTCTCTCTCTCTCTCTCTCTCTCTCTCTCTCGTTATTTTATCGAAAAATAAGTCTTTGTCTTTGTCTTTTTACTCTTTTATGTAAAGATCATTGAGTAATACATTGGATTTGTAATTATAGAGGGTGTTGCCATTGTCTTTAGTGGTGCATATTCGAGTTTCGGAAGTAACATCTTGAAAATAAAGGTATGTGGGATGGAGATGGAGATGAATGTACAAAATACAGATTTCCAATTTTCGTTTTTATTGTTGTTTGAACAACTTCATGATTTTTTATTGATAAATATCAAGTTGTCCAAAATTTATTGAAACTCTGAGCTTGTGACAAAATATTTAATGTTGTATGTAAATTGTTGAAAATACTATTTTGTTTTGTTAGATAATGTTCTTTTTAATATTGAAATGACTAATTTTTTTCTTATATAATGGGAATTAATTAATATTAGCTATATAACAAAACGTTATTAGATTCCTACCCATTGCAGCCTTTCTATGTGGAGGGAGTTTGATATTATGCTCCTTAAGCATACAAGAATATGTATTTGAGTTTTTTATGGACTGTGGTGCAAGAAGCTGGGTTGGTTGGGAATATTATTTTGACCTACCAATTTATTTATGAACCTATGGCTAAATTGAGAAGTGCAAATGACCTTCAACCAATGGCCCATTTCACGGAAATCACAAATCCCATGCACTTGTGGGATCATGCAAATTTTGTTTGTGTAAATGGCTCTAACTGATACAATTAACAACACCCAATTTGTTGAAAAATGATGCTTTTGTTAGGTTTAAACCATTTATAATCTTACTCGATATATATTTATTTATGATGCAAAAAATTATATTAATTAAAAACTTATATGTGCTAAAAAATAAAATTATTTAGGAGTAAATATGTAATTATCAGAAAAAAATTCAAATAGAATTCACGATAGATAGAAACCCTCAAAGTAGATTATTCCAAGTATTCTAGATAAAGTGATAATATTAAATTTAATGGATGGATTGGATCTCATCCGATCTTTGAGGTGGGTCCAAAATGAATAGCTCCATGCAATGTCAGACCCAGACATCATCTGTTCACTACGTTATGGGTATCTTTTTCAGGCCCATTTGTGAGTGTCTTTTGCCTAGTCCCAGCTACGTTTTGCTCTTGGGTCCTTAAGAAAAAACAGAGCCAGGCTTCCGGCCCTGGCATTTGGCATTTTGGCAGCCTACCATAGGCGCTTGAGACAACAACCCAGCATGGGCGGGGAGTGGGGTTGCAGATTTTGCCGTATGTTACATCAAAAAGAGCATGGAGATGTTTGCGTGAGAAGGGCTTGTCATGGTGAGCTTTATTACCCAATGCCCCAATCACATCCAACCATGTGTAAAGCTTTGTACTGACAAGAAACAATTTCAAAAGAGCAGAGACACCTTATCATGCAAGCATTTCTGAAAACAGAGTAGCCGGAGGTTTTGTAGCTGCAGAAATGAAAGTAAGATGATTACAGAGAGACAGTGGAACACTGGCATGCGTTCGGCAGATGAACATGGCTGACTTGTCTTTCGGTAGCCTCTGACTCTGATCGTGACATGGTAGGCCTCATATGTACATGATCTAGACAATTCATTACATGCCCATCTCTTAGATATTTACGTGTAGTGTTCTAGACAGCTTTATCAGCCGACAGTGGCTCAACTGCTTACGTGTCCGGTTCACAGTCCCACCGACCGATTCGACTGGCGGTTCAGCCGGATGAACCGTTTTTTTAATTTTTTTTTTGAAAAAATAAAAAATGATACAACATGATTTTGAAAAATCTAAAATATAGATATTAATCTAAATATATGGATCTTTTGTCATAAGGCTATATTACTTTAATTCATTTTCTAATTTTATCAAAAATATTTAAAAAATTACTATTGAACTGAACCATTCAGTCCCGTTTTGATAACAATGATTCTAGAAGCAACATTTGCTCAAATTATTAGTTTTAATGTATTAAAATGTTTTAATTGTATTATCTCAAGCAATGGTTAACAAACTATAGCCTAGGGCTTAAGTGGGTAATTTAAGTTTTTCTATTAATTATCTTAAAATTTCAACTTTAGCTACCTTAATAATTTTAAGTTATTTATTTCAGTTGTATCAAATAATCTTTGCCGAGCTGCTCAGCTACTTATTACCCGCTAATTAATAAACTTTATTCAAATTAAAGAAGCCTTGTAAAAGGTGTGGGCTTTTTGCTTTAAAGTCTGCACTGTTGGTATAGATTTTTTTTGAATGAATACTCATTTAAGTGAGGAATCCACTGTACGTGCGGATGTGAATTAGTATGAATTAGGACATGGATGAAGGATCACTGATGGGACACCACACACGTGTTCGAATTAGGCACGTGCGTGTCTTCATTTAAAATGCGGCATCTATAGACGCCCTTCCCATTTTGGGTTGTGAAAGATATGAAGTCAGCAACGACCTGTTCGTTTTGTAACTTCCATTCAAGCTTCCAGCATGGGCAGGCAACTTGGTAGGCGCCGGACACCCTTCCAAACCAACACCAAACTGTTATTTCGTTGCGTGGCACACCGCACATGGGCTGTCAGCCACGTGCCATATTTCGCACGTGTCTGTGACCTGCCTTCAGTCGCACGTGTGGTGGTTAAGATCTCACACACAACCATTTGTTTTATGGTTAATAAGATGTATGAAATAATCAAATAAAAAGTAAATGGAATGTATTGTCCATAAGTGAATAAAGACACAATGGAATTTATTTTTTTTTTTGGTAAAAGATAGATAATAAAAAGTAAGATAATTTGGATAATTAATTAAGGATAGTTAAACATCAAGAAGGTATAAAAAAAGAAGGGAAAAATATGCTTTTACTCATCTTTTACTATAATTTATACATAAAGGCTTTTAGTGTGTGTGTGTCTCTCTCTATATTATATATTTATACTCTCAAACTGTATGTTGTCTCCCTTGGTTCACATGACAACTGGGATTTATAACCTCATTTATGCACCAACTTTGGACAGTTTGGAAGTCATGGTTACCGTGCAACTAATTGTTTGTGAGATTTAGATATACTTCACATGCACCCAGTTTATGCCTTTTGCATTCGGACGATCCTAGCCATTGGATGTTAGCGGATTTTTTGGAAAGTTTATTGGATATGGTAAGATGAACTGCTGCTGAATATCTTCTGCCAACAAAAGCCAGAGCTTTCCGGCAAGCTTTATGCATCTGCCAACTGTATAACTGCCACCAGCCAACCCATTTCTAGAACTATTCCAACGACCGAAATACAGCACAAAAAACTATTGCCAAAAAGAAATTAGGTAGATAACTCAATTGAACGTGTGTAGTTGTGCTATATTCCGCATAAAAATGAAAATTATATAATAATAATAATAATAATAATAATAATAATAATAATAATAAGCATTCTGTGATTCTGTCAGTGTAGGACATCCAAGCCGTCCAAACATCAGCCTTAACCTGACAATATTCCAGACAATAACAACTAAGGTGGACCACATAGTAGGTATGAAGGGAAATTACCAAGCTACCATAAACATAAGCAGCTGGCACCAATAAATAAATAAGTAGTCTGTTTACTTTCAGATGAAACGACCCTCCCATGCGTTTTCAAACATTGGTTTTGAGGAGACGGTTGATGGCCCAAGATTGGAGAATGGGGCTGTCCTGTATATCATCTTCATGTTTATGATAATCAATTTTTGGGCATTTTGTATTATTATCAAATTTCACAAAATTTCACTTTTTACTTCATAAATGTGCAATTTGAATATTGTGGCAAATAAACTGAAAAAAATTGATATTAAACTATTGTGCTCTACTACTGTACTTCCATTGTGAAAAGATATTTGCTATTAACATGGTTAGAATAAGGAAATTGTGCCGGTATTTTGTCCCTACAGGGTGGGCCAAACTATGGAAAGATATCCGGCAATCGCCTTATTTCATCCATCATTTAAGCAATATTAGATTGTTATATGCTAATTCTACATGTGCAGGCATTCATTTGCAGGGGTTCCTCAACTTTCAGCTGGTTGGTTGGTTCGGCCAGGATAACTGCCAGGTAATATTTATTTCATTGCCTATACATATAGAGAGTGATTGTATCTTCTTTCCCATTTCAGTGATTGGAAATATTAAAAAGATGGTACAATTCAGTGTTCGCTTTAGCAATAAATCGATTATTAAAAAAAGATATTATTATTTTATCAAAGATAATATTGTTTGCATCTAAAAATTTTACTAAAATTAAGAATTAAAATTGTCAATAAAACGTCTTGCAAGTACGTATGTATTTTGAAAAGAAATAAGGAAATAAATAGTCCAAAGTAGCTTGAAGGGAAAAATTGTAATATTATCGTTAAATTAGAGATAATATTGATGACATCTCAATGATATTGACAAATTCAAGATAATGTCAATAATATCTTTGATATTATTGAAAGCTTCAGTTTAATATAAGATACTTTAAAGGCGACTGCCCAAAAAGAAATTATCAAAAACAACAGCGATGAAGCAGCGAATGCAAGAATGTGAATATAGACCCTTATCAGAACCTCTTGGGTCTTGCCTTCTTCATTTATCGATACTTTTTCTATTATTTTCCTCAGGCCCTGACGTCGAGATGTTAAGTTCTTTAATCCACAGCTGGTCCTCATGTAAAAATTACAATCAGAAAGAGGCTAGATTCATTTCAAAGCTACAAAAGGCAAGTTCCTCCTTTCCATCAAACCCCATGTGTTAGTGGGATGAAGTTCGGCCCATCTTTCATTTCCATGCCTTTTTGTCTCTTGTGCAAACGGGTTAAAAATATACATAGGATGGAATGGAAAGGTGTTAATTAATGGCTCATCAGTAACCCATAAATGCATAATTGAGGGCATTAAATCACCTTCACTTTCTCCCTATGTTGCTTTCATTCTTTAGGGCCTGTTTCGCCTGACAGTAAAATTTAAGCTTGTTTAATAAGCTTATTTATATATAAAGCTTTTTTTAAAAGTTTTGAATTGGAGCTTCGATGTAAAAGCTAAAAATTAGCTTTTACGATTTTTAAAAATGTATAGATATTTCAGTCAAAAAGATATATATAAAATAAAAGCGCATTTTGACATCAAAAAGTGCTTTAGAGCTCCTAAAAGGCTTGGCTAATGAGGCGCTTTGTCTTTGCTCTTGTCTGGTCTGGCCATTATTCCAATGGTTGAATGGGTCTGCATGACTGACAATTTTCTGCCTTAAAGCGTAGGATGGAAGAATAAGAGGGAAGTCATCCGTTTGAATTATTCAGTTGCCAAGTTGTAGGCAACTTTCAGCATTGTTGAACGTCATAAATGCAGATCATAACTGTGGTTTCAGGAAATAAGATACTCTCTTTGATTTTTGCAGGTATCGAGGATAAATCTCTTTCCAGTTCCCACATGAAAAGCCCCAGCTGATCCCCTGCAAATCTCTTTAGCCAAGCGGACTTTGTTGAAAGTTTGTGAAGCAGTACAAAACCATTAACGGAACTTGTTGGAGATTGTAACGAAAAGGCTTCTGAAATGAACTGTAAAATTGTGGAACTGTGGAAGATCGTAAGGCTTCTGAAATGAATTTGCAACGAGATGTTTTCATTGCAAATACTTATCAGCAACGATATTTACCTCTTTTACAACACAAATAAAAGCCTAATTTCTTGCAGTGATTACATAAGCTAACGTTAATTTATGTGATTATTTCATTCACGGTAGGATCTGTTTGATTAGATGGAAATGAAAAAAAAATGAAGATTAAAAGAAGATCTCACAACATGAGAGATGTTGTAAACTGTGTAGAGTGAATAAAGACAATCTATATAATTTATTTATGAAAGAAAAGATAATAATGAAAATTTAAATTTTGTTAGGATATAACTGTCCTGAAAATTTTGGTCAAATAGATCATTTTTTTGCTAAACTTACTTGAATTGATGAAAATATAAAGAAATGAAAGAAAATTAAAATAGACAATGCAGCATAAGAAATGATGTCAGTTATAAAGTAATAATAATAGTAAAAAATAGAATTAATAAGATACTTAAAAATTGAAAAAAAATTCTTTTCATATAAAAGTTTTATTTCGTGCTAACTAACAAAAAGAAAAAATGTTGGCGAAGAAAAAAAACATTGTTGGCGAAGCAAATAACAGATGGCTGTGTGTGTAATGTTTTCTATTATGAGTGGTTTCTCTGTATAGCAAAAGACAAGTAATAGATTGATGGAAGAGTAATTAGAAATTCCCACAATCTAAGTACACAAAGGCTAATTTGTACAAAACCTAATTCTCTATATGGATGTATGTGATCCTCGGACTGATGAGATTTGAAATAATGAAATAAATGTGACGAGTAAGGTCTACGCAGACATGTCTGTTTGTTGGGTCAATTATTAATTTTGAAGAAGTCTGGTGCCGCATAAATGCAATTGTCACTGGCTACTTGGCAACCTATGCCGTGGATGCAACTTGCACTGTTGACATAAGTAAAATGGAAAGGCAATAGAAAGAAATCGTATAAGTAATATAGGTATGACGTTAGTTATAAATTGAATAAGAATTAATAAGGTTAAAATAGACAGGGACTAATGAGCAGAAATATATGGAAAAAAGTTTGGATCATTACGGTAAGCATAAGTTGAATTACCTCTTGGAAAATAGAGTTTTTATTATTAAATTTGGTCTGTTTGGAAATTTTAAAAAAAATATGAAAAGGAGGAAATGTAAAATATAAAGAGAGAAAAATTGAGAAGATGATATAATAAAGTAAGAGATAATAATTAAAAATAAATTGAATAAAAATAAAATAGATTGTATTTTTAAATAAAGTATTTTTTTTGAATTTGTCTCCTAATCTTTTTGCAACTTTGCTATTTTAACTTTTAATTATTGATTTTATAAAAATATCCTTATAAACTTTATCTACAAAAACACTCTTACCATTAACTCTGACCGAAATTTGGGGCTCCCCTAAAAACAACTAAGACCATTTAATGATATACCTAAATCATGCTCTACCTAAGCTTGATAACAAATGGGTCAATTTTTGATTAATAAAGCTTTGACTTTAGTCAACACCCTAACAATTATTAAAAATAGCAGTATTTTTATAAATAAAGTTTATAACTGAGGGTGTTCTTGCAAAGTTTATATATAAAGTAAAAATTGTAAGATCACAAAAAGATAAGAAAGAAAATACAAAAAGACCTTAAATAAAGGGAATGGAGTAATAATTAAAAATGCGGTGAGAAAAGAGTAGAAACATTGAATAATTGTAAATCGCATCAATTAAAATTAAGTTGAAAAGGAGAAAAAAAAGAGTTTTTTCATTACCAAACACACCCGAATTAAAATCAGGCTGCTTTTAAAAATCCGTGAGAAGCTTGTCTTTGATTCATGATTCATGTAACTGGTTCCATATATATATATATATATATATATATATATAATTAAAGCAGAAGGTTGGTCCAATTTTCGCTGCACGACACTGTTTTGTTCCTTACAATTTTTTTTTTCATTAATCTAGATAGCCCAGTTAATAAATAATTTTGGTTTCGAAGCTGTGCCTAAATGAGATGAGATCTTCTAATTCTCAAGAAGTTTTCAAGAACCGGGGAAATTGCAAGGACGGCCATATACATGGAAAAGTTTTTCAGCAGGCAATAGCTTGTATATTCAGGAAGTGATATTGTAGTATTGTACAGTCAGGAAGGGAGGGTGACATAGATAAGAGTCTATCTTAATTGTTAGTTTGCCACTACAACAGTTGGCCTAGAGTCGCAGACGGGACCATCCCATAACCCTTACTGATGACGGTTGAAATTGGTGTGAAGGGAAAGCTGTTGACTTCAATCCAGCGAGACAAAAAGAGTTAAAATGGGGTTGGAATTTTTTCGGCTTTATCACCCTAATGCTCAAGTTAAAAGAAAACAAGAGATAATAAAACTATAAATTATGAAGGAAAAGCTAAAAGTTACTTAATATCTGCTCTCAGGGGCTGATGTCTGGCTGGTTGCACCTTTTCAAGAGAGTTTAATTCATCTACTAATTCAAGAATTAAAGAATTGAATCCTTGGCATGAGAGTCAATTGCAAGCCTCTAACATATTATTACCGATTTTCATCCAAATAATGTGATTAAATATTATGCGGAAGAATGATTTTCCCATCCAATCGCCAGCCTTTTTTGGACCAACCAAATGAAAGGCTGTTGACCCACTTATTTATGAAGTTCCCATGTGCGGCAATGATGCACATAGAAATACTATCTTTCAGAGGCAATCAATGGATTCTTCATCCACCCACTTTGTGCAGTTCATTTTATTAAGTGTTACAAATGTGGCAACAGCCAACAGGGCTCTTAAATGACTCCTCGGAAATAACTACTTTTTTAAAGAACTGAAACTACTGGAGCCATAACACCCAATCCTATCAGTGTATCCCGAGATGATAGGTGGAAGAAATGAGAAATATCCAACTCATCACTATGCCATGTAATCATGCTGTTGTGCACAAGTGCACCTACCCATTTTAATTAGGGTTCAACTCGGGTTATTGGGGATTGGGTTGGGGTCAATTATAACCTCAACCCAAGGTCTAAAACCTCAACCCTAACCTTCATCTAACCCTTATTTTAAAATCTCAACCTAAACCCAAATTTAGTAACTCGGGTTTGAGTTGAATTTGGATTACCTGAATAAGAAAAAAAATGGCTATTCATTTTTAACATTCAACAACATTTAAATAAAATTAATCTATCATATACTTAAATTTATATATCTAACATCAAATTAAAGTTGTAAATTCAAATAAGATAATAAGTTTATCAAGTAGCTAAATAAAACACAAGTTCAAATAACACTTAATTAGGTCCAAAGAGATTTTCAAAAAGAATATGAAAATGAGAATGAAACTAGATAGATAAAATCAACTAAAGAAAAATACACTTGTATTAAGAATAGAAATAGAGATTATGAGAATGATATGAGATTGATAAGTCATTTGTGCTTCATAAAAGAAATTTTAAAAAGAAGAAATAATATAATATGAATTATAAAAAATAAAAAATATATAATTTTTAATTTTATAACTAATAATATGTAATTCGGACGAATTTCGGGTCGAGTTTCCATCAACTCAAACCCAACACAAATTAAAATTTAGGTTCGAGTTACCATCAACACAAACCCTTAAAGATGCTGGGCTGGGTTGGGCAGGTTAGAATTAACCCAACCTAAGTTGCACTCGTAATTTTAATTGCAACCAAATCACGTTGGCCTACGTTAGCAAGGATGTCACAAAATTTCCCTACCTTGAGTGTGATTCAAATATACAAGCTATTTTTATCTTAAAGGCAGAGTGAATTTTTCCGATTAAGCTCTGCCAGCCACAGACATCATAGCCTACTAATTGAGCAGCTGCCTAAAAGAGGAGGTGTATATGATTACAGATTTGCAGTTGGAAGCATTTCTGTGAGAAAATTCTAAACTATCCACGTAAATTGGCAAAAGGTAGATAAATCTTTACGTGTCTATGACGCTTGATACTCGGGCAGGCCCAATGTCAGTCTCCCCAAATCAGATGTGTTGGACGACGCTAACCTCTTTTTATTTAATTTTTGTTTGTTTGATTTAGATTGAGCGTTTGCAGCATTAACTTGACTTAGTCAATGAAGGGAATTCATTAGGGAGTTGGAAGTTGGGGCAATGAGGTATATGACCTTAACCTAGGATCATTCAATGCACCCGTATAATGCAGCTATAGCAAAGTCTGAATTTGCATGCTTCAGTATCTAGAAGCAAAATCCTAACCATTTATTACCTTTCATTTCTAACTTGAAGCCTTTCAAGTCACTATTCTTAGTTTTGTTTGCAAGATAAATTAGTCAATGTGTATTGATGGATATATTCGCTCGCAATAATATGAACTTTGTGATTTATCTTTAAAATTCTACAAATTAATTAGTTGCTTGAAGAGGGAGAAAAATAGCACAGTCCACTAGCACTACATGGCCTACTAGGCTGTAACTTTCAAACCTGTGATTGAATTTTCTCCACTTGTCTCAGTCATTCTCTTTAAGATTTGTTTGGACAAGGGAATTTAATATTTATTTATAAAGGAATCGGTGGGAAATAATGTTAATAGAAATGAAGATTATTTTACATCCATAAAAAAGGTAAAATTAATAGTAAAAAATATAGTATTTAATTTTGGAAAAAGATAAGATTAATAATAGAAATGATAGACTTGATTTTGGAAAAAAAAAACTAGCTAGACAATACTTATATTATTTGGATGAAAAAAAAATAAGAAATATTTTGTCAAGTAATGGGCTTGTTTTATTTGGCTAAAGCTTATTTTTTGATAGTTGATTATCAACTAAAGCCAACAAGCTTAAAATAAGTAAAACGTGATACTATTGAAAATTAAAACAAGACTAAAAACTCCATCACTTCTTAACTAATTGTGGAGTTTAGCGTGTGTTAGTTATTTATTTTTATTCTATGAATGTTCATGAATCCCAACCAATGAGCTGATTTTCTTTCTTTTTTTAAAAAGAAATTATGTACAACCATAACACACTTCATGTCATATTTATTTAAAATTGGATTAGCTCCATGCAGTTTTTAAGTGCCAACGCATCTTCCATTATTCAATTCATGGCATATTTAGAGGGCATCTAGTTACTTTCTAAGAGAAATTGATTGCATAGAAAGAATCAGATTAGCATTTTCTTTTAAATAATTAAATGCAGCAAAACACATACCTGTCAAGTCAGATTATCACCAAATCGATCTGATGGATGACACCTCAAAACGCTAATGAAGAAGAGTCAAATCATGAGACAAAGTGATAGACACCAAATTCAGACGTTTGAACAACCCCAACCTTATATGCAATGCATTGGCTTGAAAAAAAGAAAAGGACCCAACAATTATATAAATTAGCATTTATTGCATCGCCGCCAATAATGTTGTACTGGTATTTTGGTAGGTTCACAGCACATATGAATTGAGATGATTTCTTGAGCCTGATAGCCTTAAACTGTTGGAAATAAACATTAACAATCTTCACTGTTCATTTCGATATACTTTTATGCAAGTCTTACATTAGAATAAGAAGTTTGCTTTGATAAGTAATCTATGTTTGGAAGTATTAAATTACGCATTTGTTAGGTTTTTATGATCAGTCAAGCATTATTATAAATATAGGTCTCATGCAATAAAATTAGTAGAGAGTATTACATTAAATATTTTTATGGTATTTTGATCCATCAGTGGTATCAGAAGATCTTCCACTAGAGATTATGAAGGAAGAGGATCAGGTAGTACCACAATGTCTGACTAGCAAACAGAGACTATCGTGACAGAGTATAGGCTTATCGGCGCGAAAGGAAGATAGTGGGGTTTCCCGCTAACATTGAAGATGTGTAGTAACACATTAAGCGGTGTAGATATCGCTAGCAACGAGAACGAAGAAGAGGTAGCGTGGGCTGTTGTCGCATAGTCGAAGTGCGGTGGACTTTTCCCCTTGAGAAGAAGTTCACCTGGGCAAGTTGCGACAGGAGCAATGGCAACAGAGAGGCAGCACTTGCTAGCGGCAAAGAAAGAAAACAAAGTTTTTCCAACAGCATGTTTTTGAATTTTCTGGCGACCGGAGTTGTCAATCCGGTGAGAAGATAAATCAATCAGATTCGAAGAAGAGTTTTCGTTCATCTGAACGGCTTTGATCGGCTGACAGATGGTTGCAGACAACAAGTGCAAAAGGTAGTAGCGGCGGTAACAAAACCCATCTGATATTTGGGTTTTGCTTGTGCGTACGTAAGAAGGACATGCACCAAGAGTCTTGCGGCGCCCATAGAAAAGACAGGCAAAAATTAGTGGGTCCACATTTTGGGATCTATAGGTCCAAATCAGGTGATTCAGGAGTCCGTTTCTATGTTTTTCAGCATTGTGAACATGATGGACAGATCAGATTAAATAATTTCTACATCATTTGGTCAAATCTTTGATGAGAAGTTCATATTAATTCATTTTATATCTTTTATTCAAATTTGATTGCATAGGCATTATTTCCGTGTGAAAGATGTTGATTACTGGAACAATGAAAAAATTAACATTTGTAAATTACAGAACTTTAAGAATTAAAATAAGTAATTATCTTCAAGTATTTGACTTCTTTGATGTAATTAATGGAGAAGAGGTTAAAGGACCAAGAGTTGGTTGCCAATTTTAATTTGGAACAGGAAGAAAGAGAAGGTTCTTATTGGGTACCAAGAGATTTGAATAAAAGTTGAAAATCTTGATAATTTATCTTAAGTTTTGTTGAACTTGAGAACATAACTGGTAAAGGTGGGATTTGAATTATGCCTATGAAATATTTTATGATTGATTTTGATACTAATGAATTTAATGAGAATGAAATTATTGAGGTTGAAATACCAATAGAACAAAGTAAAGCAATTGTCAATAAGATATCAATAGAATAAAGTGAAGCTGTTGTGAAGCCTAAAGAAGTGGAATGCATGAGCCTTAAAAAAAGTTTAAAAGAAAATTCAAATATCATCAAGATGGAAGAATTATTGAAAGAAATCATCAATATAGAAGAATTATTGAAAGAAATAGGAGAAGTCAAGTATGATAACATGAGTGATTTGCAAGGTATAGGAAACTTAAATCAAAATTTTTCTAGAAATAATTCTATTATTTTGATAGTAATAGAATTGATGAGAGGCAAATTAATATAGAAGAAAAATTGAAAGCTTCATGAAAGAAAGAAATTGATGATATAAAATGTTAAGGCTTCTATCATTGAAGCAATGAAGGTATACAACCATAACTTTCACTATATGAATTTAAAAGAAAAGTAAGGTAAAAGATTATTTAACTAACCTTGTCAATTGTATGGATGTTGATAAAGACTTAAAATAGCATATTAATAACTCCTTAGAGGATTTGCAATTTGTGAAAGAAGTTATAGATTCAATACCAACTTGTGAGGAAAGATAATAAGAGAATTATAAGATGGAGAAAAGAATTTTGAATTTGAAGAATCAATAATTAAGATAAAGCTCACTAAGTTGAAGATTTTTCAAGATGCAAATTCATATCACGTGGTGCGTACTTCAATACATATATATATGGTAATGTAGATTAAAGCAATCAACATGACTCAAGTATAATTAGTATTTCACAAGACTAAGGATGCGATGACAGATAAATTTTTAAGATCATCAATTGTTAAGATTATAGAGAGGTAGCAGTTTAATTAATCATCGAGCTTAAGGGTGTGTATTGGAAATAAACATGAACGATCTTTATTGTTCATTTAGATATATTTTTATTTGACTCTTATATTAGAATAAGAAGTTTGCTTTAATAAGTAATTTATGTTTGCAAGTAATAGATTAAGCAATATGCATTATGTTAGGTTTTTACGATCAATCAAGCATTCTTATAAATACGGGTCTAATATATTACAATTAGTACAGAGTATTGAAGAATATATTTTTTATGGTATTTGGGTACATCGTAAGCAAAGTTGACTGAGCAAAAGGCATGGTGAGGGTGAAATACTTTGGATTCACCAGTTTGGGAACGAACGCCTTTATCTCTTTTGGTGCTACTCCCACGTTAGACGTGTGATGAGAATAATCCTAGGTTATATATACCAAGATGTTCTTTTATTTACATACAAGGCATATTTTAGGCTGAAGAGTTGGCCTAGAACAATAATAAAATATGGATTCTAGGAGCCAACAAAATTTAGTTAACTTAAAGCAAATAATACCTATAAAGCAAGTTACCACGCATGCCTAAGCATGCAAAGGCAACATTGTTTTTTGCACCATGCCACTAAAATCTAGTGGGCACATGGTGGACAACACTTATTGACTTATAGTCTGAGTTGGGTTGGAACTTTACACCCTTCTTTTATAATCTAAACTTTTATTATTATTATGTATATTTTTTAATCAATACTTTTAATTTTTATTGAAATATTTATCTATTATTCTTTATTCACTTTATAATTTGCGTCATTGCTTATACTGCTCATACTTTTAAAAAAAAATCTTTTAACTTTTTTTTGGATAAACAATTCCATGGTGTAAGTTGCATAGTGCAATGTGCAATCTTTTCACATGTTGTGATGTTGTGATTAACCCTAACCCATCCACCATATTTATATTTATACCTATTTTTATGCGCCCAAAAATCACCTTAATTGAAATTTTGAATGGCCTATAAGAAAATAAAATTTCTTAGGCCATCTGAAGCAACTTTTGTGAATGTTGTGAATTACTACAATTTCTGGTTGAAATGATTTGTAGCAACTTGAATAAATGGTACTAATCATAGTGGAAGGATTGGATGAAGGATTGGATGTAGACAAAACTTCATAATTTTCGAAAAATTAAAGGGTTGTGCAGGGTGCAACCCCACCATGTTATAAACAATTTTCTTTTCTTTCCCTCCAACCAAACAAATCCATCTTTTTTTTTTCAATCTTTACTTCTCATCTTCTAGCATTATTTATTTCCTTTTCCTTCCACCTTTTTAGATTATACCTTTTCTTTTTCTTTTTATCTTTCTTCATTACTCTTGAGTCCTAAATTGACCGGAGAAACCACCCCATTTTGGCCAATGAAACCCATCATCATAAAATCCTTAGGTTATCATCCTATTGCATTTACTCTTTCATTTGAGCATATGGTTGAAGTCTATCTACTATTGAGTAATATAAAAGAAATCATTTTCATCCTCACGATATATGAGAAAAAAATATGGGTTGTATCATGTGATTCATAGTACATATTGCTATTTTAATCCAAACATCTTGCTAATCATATTTATCTTAGTCAAAAGTCTCAACCATGTTATGAGTCTAATTAGTTGATAAAATATCTATGTTGCAAAAGCTCCGATACCAATTTCAGAATTATGATCATAAACACAAAATCATATATACATGATCAAAGTCATATTTAATCCAAATCACAGACACAAGATTTATGTGGAAAACCCTTCAACCCAGAAGGAAAAAATCACAAGAGAGAGAGAGAGAGATAACGATCCACTATAAAAGATACATCCAAGATGTCTCACATACATCTTATGAAATATCTCACACATATCCTAAGATCAACACACTCTCATAATCCCATCTCTCTCACTTTTCTTTGGAAAAACCCAAGGATCTTGACTCCCTCATCTCAACCCTAGAATTTCTCTACTAAATTGCTAACTGAAACCCCATTATATAGTTGTTCTAGTAGACTTTTTACATAGACTCCTCTAGGCCCATCTCATATATCTAAGTCCAATAGACTTTGCAAAATACAAGACACAAAATTCTAACAAATGTCTACCTTAGCTTGGATTCTATAGACATCAAACAAGCTCTTGAAGATTAAACTAGTGTCTCCACCATTTGCAAATCAATCCTTAGCTTTCCATCTGTTAGTTCGTCATTCACCATACCTGCACTAGTATGGCTCACATCTCCACCTGACATGTTTTGCACTATTCACCATTGTGCAATCCATGGTGCCATCTCTACCATCCTTCTAGCATCCAAAAAGATCACATTGCCACAACTAGAGATTAACAAGATTGCCTCTCAATGTGTATCTTAGTTTCTTTCTTATCTCTTCTTGAAGCTTCCCTCATGAACCTTGCATCATTAACCAGTCATCACCTGCACACCACTCATACTATCATTACCTATATGTTGAATTGATTAGATTCATATACCTTAGTGACTATTAACCATGTGTAGCCCTTTGATTGCAACAACTCCATTGTACAAGAGCTCAGATAATCACATGAGTACAAAAAATTCACCTCTTTTCGTACTTAGTGTCTCTCCACATGTATACCAAACCACACTATTTTGTATGCCCATAAGCTTTACCAGCTCCTGTTATGACTCGCTATATTTAAGAGAAAATGATGTAAAGAGGAGGAGAAGGTGAACTGAACTTTTAGAATTATTTTTGAACGAAGACCTGGACTAATTTTAGCACAATGAACTGTAATGAAATAAAATTCTATAAACTTATTGAATAAGATAGATAGGGGAAATTTTATTTAGTTCATTACCATGTTTCTACTAGTGCAAGTCATCAAGTTTTGCCATCATAAAAAATAGAGAGTGTTGAGTTTGGAAGTTTAGTTTTGATGATTAACAAAACTTGTTTAATGATTTGAATTAAGCTAATGAAATTTTGCCTATATTTTTGAATTTAGAAGAAACTTTCAAAGGATGCAGAAGTGTTCAAAGGAAGCTTCATGAGGTTAGAAGATACGTTTGAAAGTTTCAGAGGAAGTATTCTGAATTTAGAGGAAGCTTAAGATCTTACGAGCATTAGAGAATGCATTCAAGGTTTTAGAAGAAGAGTTTAGAGGTTCAATGGTCAGAAGTTGGCGTAGTTTTAATTCAAGAAAGCTTCAGAGGTTATGTTACAGATTCAGAAGACACATTAGGAATTCAGAGAAAGCTTCAGATGCTTGAAGTTTCAAATAATGCATTCTGGGATTTCAGAGGAAGCTTCATGGGATCACTCCTGACTTTTAGAGTTTTGGAAATATAGCTGTTGGTAGTGGTTGAGACTGACAGATCTTTACAGGAACATTTAGAGGAAAGAAGACTAACATCAGAGGTTTGAAAGTGAAGCTATAATGGTAAACTTGACCTTCAAAGGTTTAAAGCTTGGCTTCAAAACTCTGTAAACATGCGATTTCGTTAAAGTAAACTGGAAGTTATTTGAAATGGTCTAAAACCTTTTTAAGGATTCAAAATTTATAAATAGAAGTTCCAATGAAGAATAAACAAACTCTTGAGTGTATTAAACAACAATCAATCTTAAGAACTTAAGATTCCAGAAAGTGCATTCGCTCAAAGGGGCTTTAACGAACTAAAAACTTCAAAGTTGCATCAATACTATTTTGAGGGGAACGAAAGCACTATAATGTATGTTATTATTTATCTTTATTTGAGTTTAAATTTGTGTACACTTGAGCCTAGTTAGAGGCAATTTATTTGTATACTTTCTATTTGAAAGGGGGTGTTGCTGCTGAACTCAAGAAACCATATTATATGAGTTTGTTGGTAAGCTCAAAGAAAAATTAACAATACAAGAGTTGCTAGTGAGGTAGGTAAAACTAGTTATGTAAGAGTTTTTAATCAGCTTTGAAAACCAAGGGAGGTGTGATTCCAAAAGTTATAGTAGAACCTAAGGTTGGGGATATCTTGGAGAGTGGAGTAACCCGAACCACTATAATCCTTATGTATATATTATTTTTGTGCTTGTGTACTTCCATTGCTTACTTATTTTCTATAGTTGCACATCTCATTTATTTTTTCCATCTCACTTAGATTCTTATTTGGCCATACAACTTGCCGTTTTGGGATGTAATAGCTCCTGCATACCACACTTGCCAAACCGCATATATTCCAAACAATACGCCACTTGTCTATCGGTGCAACTAATCATGCACTCCTCGATGCATCACCTGTGCATCTGCTATCAAATCGTGCCTACATTATTGTATACATTTTTCCAACTATTATAGTCTCATGACTCTCAGGCTCTCTCACGTTCACTATTGCTCACAATTATAGGACTCACCACTGTCCACCACTGATCATAATCTTAGGACCACAATCACCATCTACCGTGAAACTCAAGAAAACCATTGTATAATCTCTATGCTTCTTGTTCATCATCTGCACCTCGCATATATAGATAAGAAAGAAAATTAATGCAGCATTATAGCATACTCACTTATGAAGTCCATTGCTTCACCTCAATCTGAACCATTTATTTGCATAATCAACCTCAAAATAAAATGATCGCTCCATTGATCCATTCTGATCTGCTCAAATCTATGCTTCATTAAACCAGATCAAACTTGATCTACTCTGACTAACCTTAATCACCATGATCCACCTTGATTATGCCCAACCATGCATTATCTACTCAATCTGCACTATCCACATAAATTGTAGCATCTCAAAATATTAGATCTACTTGATCATCACTAAATCACCATTGATTTGCATATACCCATTTGATCAACATCAACGAAGCATAATCTACCTAATTCGACCCCACCATCTTGTTCGTAGCTCCAAAAAATGTGAAAATTGACACTTAAAACACCCAAATAAGACTCTGAGATCACCCAAAATGGGCTGCACACTAATTGTATTGGTCCGTCGTGATATACCAAAACTGTACATTATCTTCCATTACACGTTTGCCCTAGCCACTAGCACTACCACCACCACCGTTCAACCGTCAGAAAGTCGATCTGCTCCGACTAGAATATCATTGTTGATGTTCTGAACTCCAACAACTCTTCGTTGCACCAGATCCCTTCCACCAGTCTCCAAAAATCTTTAAAAAATGTTGCTGCTAGAAAACCCATCCTTCCTCTTCATGTTCGGTGAATTTGTAATCACTACTAACCATCAACTTCTGTCCACTTCCTTAACACAGATCATTTACCACTCATCTCCAGCACTGCATAACACCGATCGATCAACACCCTCTTTCTTTCTTAATAACAAGATAACAAAAACCCACTGCTACTTGTCCATCATTGATCGCCGTTGCTCCGACGAATCTACCAGTGTCTGACCGATTGAAAACCCATCATATTGTATAGCCCGCTAATAGCCCATTGTTGATTTCTTCCTCACATCAGCTAATGAGTTCAGCTCACACATTGCACAAACATTCAATATGCACACATTATTGCACAAATTGTGTCATCCTAGCCATCCAAAGCATGCCCAATTAGCCTAACCAATAGTGGCCCCATTGTTCATCTTTCGCATTGGCGCTGCTGTCCACAAACTACAAATTTGGCTGTCCAATCTACGGTACACCACTAGATCTATGTCCAATCAGCCTTGCTGCCATGCACGATCACCTAAGATTAGTAGATCCTGACCAATCTGCCCACACAACTAGTTAGGCATCTCCATTGCAACCTTGGATCTGACAATGAAATTGCCATCCATCTTAATTTTGATGACTTCTAACCCAATTTTGATTCACCACCATTTATTTTGGAAGCTTCAATACCAATTTCAGGATCACAATCATAAATAGAAAAACATACATACACAATCAAAGGCATAATCAATTACAAATCAGAGATATGAGATTTACGTGAAAATTTCTTCTATCCAGAAAGGAAAAACCATGGGAGAGAGATAATGATCTACGATGAAAATAGGTTACACAGACACACCTAAGATGTCTCACATATATCTTATGAAATGTCTCACACATATCCCCAAATCAACATACTCTCATAACCTTCTCTCTCACTCCTTTCTGGGAAAAAGCTTAGGATCCATATAATGACTCTTCTGTCTTAAACCTAAAATTATTCTATTGAATCCCTAACTAAAACCCTATTATATAGCTATCCTAGTGTAATTTCTTATATGGACTCCGCTAGGCCCATTTTACATACATAGGCCTATTAGACTTTGGTCAATAATTACAAGATAACAAAAACACAATAGTCTATAATGCACTTTGGTCAACAAGTCTAAAATAATATATAAAAGTGATATTTGTGATTATATCTATATTTTTAAAATATTAGCAAATATGCCTATGAATTTGTTAAAAAATTACAAATAAACCAATTCACTAACTTTATGACATGTAATTTAAAAATTATGAACAAAATTTAATGTTTATTTTAGACAATCAATAAACATTAGATTTTTTTCATAATTAAATTATGTGACACAATAGTTATAAAATTGGTATATTTACAAATTTTTATATAAATATGTTTCTTAATATTTCAATCGCAAGTAGATACATAATTATGTGTAAAATACATACGTATACCCTGCAATTGATCAGGAAACGCTTTGGTATATAAAATGACTCGCATCTTTTAACTTCTTGATGCAGAAATCATGACTCTCTAAAAAGAGTCATTCAGATGCCCGGCCTGATTATTCCCATACATCATCTTCGTGCTTGCCTTGAATGATGGATGATACACTGGCAGTTAGAAATTGCAAACATGTCATGAAAAGTGAGGGTCTAATGGGGGACGCCGATTTTCTATAAACCTAGGGCAAAGTGGGCCCCACACTATAGTTTTTATTTATCCTACTGTGTAAAATGCTATATATGTGATTCACTCATTCCTATTAAAAATTATCTAAATCAGAAATTTTGGTTGGCAGCACGTATTAAAAATTATAGAAATTTGTCATATTTACGTAAATTTTATCATATGGACCACGTCTATGAATTTGACAATTTTATTTTTTATTTATGTGCTCAGAAAATATGCATTTAACAATTTAGACGATGTATAAAGTAATATAATGTAACCTAAGTCATCATAGTCCTAGAACAATTTTAATAGTAAAAACATTTCTCTAGATCGTTTTCTTTGATCTGACCTACCAAATGTCTTATTTGCATGACTTTTAGTTTAAAAAAGGATAAATCACACTTAAAATATTTTACACGATTGGATAAATTTAAAACATAATGCGAGACTCACTCTGCCCTAAGTTCACAGTAATTCACTGTTATAAAATGAATGAGATTAATAAAAATGAAGTACTTATGTATGAGGTCTGAGGAGAACGAGATGTATGAATAGAATAAATAAGCTTCATATAAGATTAAAAAATAATTTAAAATATATGTAATCATAAAAAAATAGAATTATTATAGCAACTAACACAAGCATAAACGATATATAAATCATATACATTTACTATTTTAATATGAAATGCAGTTTCATTTCCATTTCCACTTGTTGCCAATGGAACCTTTGGATGAAAACTAATGTGTCCCAGCCCAATTAATGTAGTCTCCCTAGTTCAGAGATTTCAGGAAGTGGTTTCCTGATTGATTGTACCACCACCAATGAGGTGGCGCACATTTATTGGTAGTCCAAAATGAAGAAATCGAAATTCTTCTTTCTGTCAGAATTTTTGGACCCTCATTGGCAAAGGTTATCACTTATGGGCGAAGCAAATCGAAGACGACACACTCTTCACCGTCCCCATATTCATGAGAAATTACAATTCCACTGTCGTCGTCCTAGTTGTTATGCCTGATGTCACAAGCACTGACAGCCAAAAAGCAAGTCATTCCAAAGTGAGGGCCTGTTTGGAATTTTTTTAAATAAAAAAAGTGAAAAGGGGGGGAAAAGTAAATTTTGAAAAAGTAAAAGAAAATGATATGATAACAAAGAAATAATGATTAAAAATAAATTTATTAAGATAAAATAGTTAATTTTTTTAAATGAATAGGAAAAAAATAGTTAAAAATCTAGATAATTATGAAAAAGTATCCCATTAAAATAATTACATGTTATGTCAATTAAAAATTGATGAAAAAATATCTCTATCTTTCTGTTGTGTACTCTAATAGGCTAATTCTACTGAAATTGGATGGAAAGATTCCAACAGAGAATCTCATTTTTCAATGGCTAATTTAATATTTATCTAGCATAATAATTTTATTTTTTTATCTATATTTTTAATTATTTTTATTTTATATTCTCTTTTCGAAAAAATCCAAACACCTCAAGATGCAAACATAACAAAAGGTCTTGATGGATTGTGGACGTACGCATGGCCCCAAAATAAAATAAAATAAAAGGAAATTCGAGTTTTGGGCCGAGTATGACAAAAATCTCCCAATTCTTAAGTGGTCAGCGGAGTAGTTTAAGCGGATTTATGATGGCC
This sequence comes from Pouteria campechiana, assembly GCA_036873735.1. Lineage (NCBI taxonomy): Eukaryota > Viridiplantae > Streptophyta > Magnoliopsida > Ericales > Sapotaceae > Pouteria > Pouteria campechiana. The sequence continues at coordinate 21,832 of JAYJMB010053638.1, forward strand.
CCCCCTCCCTCTCAATTAGAAGACACCTCGCCAATCTCCCCACTGCTCACTTTCAAGCGAGCAAGCCCCTCAATCCAGGGAAAATGGATGTTGGAGAAGCCAGCAACGGTGTTGGGCGAGGATCATGTTCAGGAATTTCTCAAGACATAAAGAAGAAGGGAGATGATGAAGAAGCAAAGAAGAAGAAGGTGCCCTTCCTCAAGCTCTTCGCCTTCGCTGACTTCTACGACTATGTGCTGATGGCCATTGGCTCGCTCGGAGCTTGTGTACATGGATTATCCGTTCCAGTCTTCTTCATTTTCTTTGGTAAATTGATAAACGTCATCGGCATCGCTTATTTGTTTCCAGCTTCGGTTTCACACAAAGTTGCCAAGGTATTACACGTTTACATTGATTCTCTTCTTGAATCCTTTTGTTAACTTGGAATTCTGAGCTTTTTTTTTTTTCTGTTTTTTGGGGGTCCATTTCAAGCCCTGCAAATGTCAATATTTCTCATGGCCCTGAGATGCATGTGAAGATGGAAATGCTGTATTACTTTGTGTGGCTGTGAAATTTTCACGAAAAAACCTACTTGGAATGTGTAAGGACGCTGATGGAGCAGTTGTCAATATCAATCTTGTAACACATGGATAAGCAACCTTCAGCTGGATGAGTTAGCTACCTTCTAATACTTCTTTTTTTCAACATTTTGCAGTATGCTCTGGACTTTGTTTATCTGGGGATTGCTATGCTGTTTTCATCATGGACAGGTACGTGTAAATTTCATGATTTTGTGGTGCTATGAGCATCAGATTCTCAATAAATGATGTGGATAATGATTAATGACATGGTAATATCTTGGGTGCTTTTCAAATCTGGGCAGAGGTGGCCTGCTGGATGCACACCGGAGAGAGGCAAGCCGGGAAGATGAGATTGGCTTATCTGCAATCGATGCTGAGCCAGGACATCGGCCACTTTGACACGGAAGCTACAACGGGTGAGGTGATTGCAGCAATTACCAGCGATGTCCTCATCGTTCAGGACGCCATCTCAGAAAAGGTTTGATCATCTGCTCCCCCAAACTCCACACTCCATATTGGCCGTCCATCACAAAAGCATTGCTTAGATGACTGTCAACCAAAAAGCAAAATGGCTTTGAAAGATGCATTCATTAATTGGATGGTTGGGAGAATGTATATGCCATTTACATTAGTCATTTTTCAAAAAAATAAAAATCATTGCCAATAGTTGGAAATTTTCACGCTATAAGTGGTTGATGGAATGGACGTTTGGATCGATTCTCAGCTCTATCAATGCTTGTCGGTGGGGATTTGCTTGATTCACCTGATTCCTGAGCTTTTCCTTCAACTTGGGTAATTTGGTTGTTGGCAATTGAGCTAGCGCGGGCAACTAGACCTTTTACTACGATTGACATCTTCACCCACGCAGTTGACATCTAACTCCTTGAATCGACAGCAACACAAAGTGGGTAGTTGGTCCGTCAATGGCCTTGGTTTCTGAGCATTAAATGCGGGTTAATCCATCCTCCAACTAAAAATTCAGGTGCCAAGACAAGCACATAAATTCTTTGGAGAGAAAAAGAAAAAGAAAAAGAAAAATAAATACCAAGTCCTCACGGACATTGCCCTGCAGACTATTGACAAGATCGTAGCCGTTCATATATCCACTTGCACTGTATCTCCATCTTACGGATATAGCATTTAACCATATCACAATCACTTCCTGATGACAGTTATTGCACTTGCAATAAAAGACGTAACGGACAAGGATTGCAAAATGGTGCCCACACCACACATAGCTTTGTATATAAACCATGCATTGAAATAATATCTTAACCATCAATTAAGTCTAGATTTTATTTTAGATATTTTATGATTTTTATTTTAAACTGAATTTTGTATATGATTAATTATAGCATATTCTTCCAACCCCATCTCTTGAAAATAGCACCATCTTTTGAACATACATATTTTAGAAATTTTTTTTTGCCAACATAAATGACTAATACTCTTATTTTTATCCAAATATTTAATTTAAAATGAAATAAATCAAATGATTTGAATTTTATCCCCAAAAAGTTGTAGGCCATACAGGAGATTTGTGCAACATGGTCCTCTCTCCTTTTTTACTCTTTAACAAGCACGAATTTCAATTTCCATGGTGGCCATGAACAAATGAATCCTTTTCTGGCATCCATTCCATGGGTTTCTCATCATTTTTGCCCATATCTGAGTCAGGACCATTTTTGCTTACCAGTTTGGTTGTGTAAAGAATGTGCCATGGAGTAGGAAAGTCGAACGCGCAAGCCGGCGCAATTAATAAATCCTCATGCACGTCGAATGCACTGAAGTTGTCCACGTAAACAATGTCTAACCACTATCATGAAATATTTCAGATAAATGCTATATATATATATATATATATTGTGGGGCCATGAATAGCACAGGGGATAGAGGTTGACAGAGAAACAAAAGCGATGGAAGGGAGTCATGGCCACCTATCAGCCCACATTTATTAAGGTGGTCCCCATCCTAACATGATTTTCCTGATCGGATGCATGATGGGATAAATGGCTCACCTACTCGGTTGTGGGTGGGTATATGATACTCCGGAAGCTCCCAAGTCCTGCAGAGGAAAGCTGGCCCCTCCCAAGAAATATGTGCATGGTTTGGGTGTCAATCTGGACCTTCCATCCTGTCTCATCAATGTCCTAGGAAATCCATGTCTTGAGAAAAATTCCATTGGATGTTTAAGGGTGGAAAGTTATTAAAGAGTTGAAAAGGAGCTGATTGGCTAGATAGAAATGAAAATTTCCATGAAAAAAAATACCCCATCACATACTTCTAATCTAACAATTAACAATTCTATTTTTTCACTTAATACCCACCTTTTTTAATTAAAAATTATTTATTTTATCTTTGGTTACTCCATGATAAACATCATCTCCTGGGCTGTTGATCTAATTAATTTTGCTTCCAATTTCTTTTTATTTTTGTTTTTTGTCCGTCCAGCCAATTAGGCTATAAAACTTGCTGCATATGCTTGATTTCCACCGACAGTTCATCCGGTCCATTATTCTGCAGGTGAATTGATTTTTGTGAAAGATTATATTCCTTGTAAATGTACAATCCTTCGCGCATGGGTTGTTGCGTGTAATTAAGGTTGTGCAGGAAAATACATGCTAGGCACGCAAGCTGGTTGGACGACTCTTGTTGTGTTCTTAGTCAGAATGATCATGCAGGATAATTATTTTCATTTAATTACAGTGTGGAGGCATATTAAATTTTGACTAAAGTAGAATTTAATTTCAAATTAAGGTTAATTCAAGAATATATTCAATTTTTTTTTATAAAAAAAGCTTAAAAAGCAGGTGAAAAGCTAGATTAGAGCATGATTATTTTAGGCTGTGTCTTCACCAAGAAAAGCAGTAGAAATCGTTTTTCTCCCTTTTGCACCCCTTTTAATTTGTCTACTATTTTTTGACTACTCCAGCAACCTTAATTTTTGGTTTTTTGGTGCATCCATCTTTGATGATGGAGCCCATTTGATGAACGGTCTTGATCATGTCACCAGTGGGCCACCGATTTCGAACCGCAACGTACTTCCTGGCATTTGAACACTAGCCTTGAACATGGTATAAATTAAAAGCTATGATTTATCTGAAATGAATTGCAGGTTGGGAACTTCATGCACTACATTAGCCGATTTCTTGCGGGCTTCATAATAGGATTCCTTCGTGTTTGGCAAATAAGCTTGGTGACACTGTCAATAGTACCGTTGATCGCCATTGCAGGAGGTGTATATGCTTACATTGCCACTGGCTTGATTGCAAGAGTAAGAAAGTCCTACGTGAAGGCTGGAGAAATCGCGGAAGAGGTCAGCTCATTTCCCTTTTGTTGTTTCCTTTGCACCCGCATGATAGCAGGCTACTTAACTCTAGATTAATATAATATATTTCAAGTATTGTCTTCGTTGATTTATAAAGAATTACACTTAACTTTTAACCTCAAATAAATCTCACATTGGTTAATGGCTTCGAATGTATTTAGGTTATATGTCTAGAAAAAGGTCTCCTAAATTAGGCAATCAATTTTCATTTTGGGATGAAATTGTCCCATTTCACATGATATCAGAGCTAGACTCATCAAGTCATCAGGCCTATGTGTGTTTAGTGGATGTTCGGGGGGCTGTTAATGTGGTAGGCTTGCCAATTTGGGCACTTAAAATTGACTTGAAGACCAATCCATCAATGTGGAATTTGGGGCATTGATTTTGCGCTGTCTTGATTGGTGGATGGGTTAACTAATTTGGGGTTAATGATAATTTAATTTTGGTTTTATGCAGGTCATCGCGAATGTCCGGACAGTCCAGGCTTTTGTAGGAGAAGAGAAAGCAGTAAGATCCTACAGGGATGCTCTTCAGAAGACATACATATACGGGAAGAAAGGAGGGCTGGCGAAGGGCCTTGGACTTGGAAGCATGCATTGTGTTCTGTTTCTGTCATGGGCACTGCTTGTATGGTTCGCCAGCGTCATCGTCCACAAGGAGATAGCCAATGGTGGGGAGGCTTTCACTACCATGTTCAACGTCGTCATTGCTGGCCTGTGAGTCTCATCCTCTGAAATTTGGAAGACTATTTTTTATTTTAGAAATAAACATAGGTTACAGCGGTCCATATAAGGGCATGATGGGCGCTAAAAATTTGGAGTATTTGCAAATCTCATTTTTTAAAGCTTGATTTTAAATATACTTTTTCTCATAATTTTATTTATTTATTTATATTTTATATATTTATTTATTTATTTATTTATTTTGACTTTATTAATACTTGTATTGCTCACAACAAGGTATGGACATTTCAATCGTTTTTCACTTGGTGGAAGACCATTTATAAATATAACTACATTTTTACTTATGATTGCAAATATGCTTACATTTTTAAAATATCAGCAAATATATCATTAAAACTTGCAGGGACTTGTAAGAAGGACTACAAGAACATTTAGTTTTATCAATGATATTTAACATTTTGTTGCTAAAAGTTTTTCATGAATTCATTCTCAGGCAATGAAGGGACGTTCTATATAAGTTCTTCATTTTTTTTTATTTGATGAAAGTTTATTGCAACTATGCTATAGTAATAAAACTTGCAACAAACTTTTTCTTTAAAAAAATTATTAATAATGAAATTAAATTATTAGCAACGAATATTTTCTTCACTAAAAATAAATACTCTTATAGTGAAAAAATTACAATATTGATTGTTTTTTATTTTTTAAAATAGATATTAATTCTTCTAAAATTTCTAAATTACCCATCATCATAACAACTAATAGAATTGATATAATTGCAATTATTTCATAGAATAATAAGCACATTTGCTAATATTTTAAAAACATAGATATTTGCGATTACGTCTAAAACGCTCCCTTAATTGAAATGTCTTCAAAATAGCTGCGAACTGGGTCTGGTTATCTTCAGCTGATCAAAGTTTGATTGGTTGTCAGTTCACTTGGAATGGCAGCTCCAAACCTAGCTACATTCATCAGGGCTCGAGCAGCTGCATACCCCATCTTCGAGATGATCGAGAGGAACACGATCAGCAAAACCAGTCTGAAGACGGGCAAGAAGCTTGAAAGCGTAGATGGGCATATCCAATTCAATGAAGTCTCCTTCGTCTACCCTTCTCGCCGTGATATGGTCGTCTTCGATTGTCTCAATGTCGACATTCCTTCGGGCAAGATTGTGGCTCTGGTGGGGGGAAGTGGGTCTGGGAAGAGCACTGTGATTTCCCTGATCGAGAGGTTCTACGACCCAACTGCTGGGAAGATATTGCTAGATGGGCATGACATCAGGGAGCTTGACTTGAAGTGGCTGAGGCAGCAGACTGGGTTGGTGAATCAAGAGCCGGCCCTCTTTGCCACAACCATCCGTGAGAACATCTTGTATGGGAAAGATGATGCCACACTTGCTGAAATCACACGTGCTGCCAAGCTCTCTGAGGCCATTTCTTTCATCAACAACCTTCCTGATAGATATGAGACACAGGTAATTAAGGCTTTTTATCTTTACACGCATGCTCTTAACTTCACGAAAATTTGGAATTTGGGTTTACTTGGATGGAGTATGCATTTGAAAAGGGGTACATTCTCCAACCCTTTTTTCTCATGTAATCATTACCTACCCTTCCAATAATAATAATAATAATTATTATTATTATTATTATTATTATAAAAAAGCCTATTTTGAAGACTTCGTCCTTTATTTTTCATACTTCATAATGCATTTCAAATATACCTTTCAAATATACTTTTTTTATCAAATACACCCTATAAAAACACAAACCACATGACCATGACGAGTGGGTCCTATTATTTTACTGTCTTATTCTATTTTTCTATTTCCTCTTTTTGCTATCTTTGTTTTATTTCTCTTTTATATTATAGACTTATTTAAAAGAATATAAAGTGAGAGAAAATGAAAAAATGTAACAATGACATAAATAGAGTAAAAATGAATTAATGATAAAAATATATAACTTCTTTTCTTA
>JAYJMB010053649.1:0-25651 GCA_036873735.1 Pouteria campechiana
AAAATCATGGTATAATCATGTGGATTTATGGTGTAAAGTGGAGTAACGACCCCAGGAGGGCGGGGCGTTACATTTTATCCATTATTTTTTCACATTAAATATAATCAATATAAACCTCCATTATTTCCTTTGAATAGCCATATAAAAATAAACACAAATAATTAAAATAATATTATTTAAATCACCATAATAATTTCATCATAACTTCATTTTTCACGTTGGTTCTTTGATGCCTATACCTTTTTGGCCATGATTTTTTCATATAATATCTCGTTAAAATCTCCAACAATTCTTCTCAATTACCTGGGAATTGAATCATATACACATTCATATATGTACATTATTGAAAACCATTTCATATTATTTCAAAATACTAAAAAAAATTCCTCTGCCTCAACTAATTAGAAAACAAATCAGACACCCATTTGCATTATTTTTTAATTTGCACAATCTCATGTAACTGATAAGTTATTCGTATACACTAGAATCAGCTTACTAAAAAAAATTCACCACCTCATTTCATCACTATAGGTAATAAGTAAAATTTACTCTTCCATTTTCAACACCTCAGGTGTTATAAGGCTCTCCATTAAAGTGGGTCTAAATGTATTTAAAATTTTATTAAGGTAATTATACTAACTAAATTTTTTAATAATTATTTTTTCTTGATCAAATATTCATTTCTAAATAATTATGCATATATTTATAAACATTAGTTGACTAAAAATTATATTATACTAATTTAAATAATTTTTCTTCTTTTTAATTCCCTTTAATTTATTTTAATATAGTTTTATAAAATTTTGTATTCTTTAATGGACTTTAATATTCTTTAATAAGATTTAGTATAATTTTAAAGGCTTTTTCAATAGACTTTAATAGAATTTAATAAATTTTAATAAATTTTAATGAAATTTAATAAATGTTAATGGGTCTTGGGCTCTCCTACAAAATAGGCTTAAATATATTTAAAATTTTATGAAGGTAATTATACCAACTAGAAATTTTGAATGATCATTTTTCTTGATTATAATATTCATTACTAAATAATTATGTATAATATTTACAAACATTAGTTAATAAAAATTATATTATATAAATTTATATATTTTTTAATTATTTTCAATTGACTTTAATAATTTTTAATATAGTTTAATAAGTTTTAATCTTGTCTAATAGGGTTTAATGGGTTTTAACATAATTTAATAAAATATTTTAATTGACTTTGATAAAAGTTGATGAGCATCAACAAAATTTAACTAAGTTTAATAAGAGTTAGTATGCTATGGGCTCTCTATTGGAATAGCCCTGTAAATTTAAATTGGGATAATTATATTAATAAATCTTTAAGTATGTTATATTTTTGACATATTTAAATATATGTTGATTTTTTTGAATGGGTTTTAATAAATTTCAATGTAGTTTAATAATTTTTTATATATTTTAGTGGACTTTAGTAGAGCTAATAGACTTCATCAAATTGACTTTTATACAATTTGATGAACTTAAAAAATATAATTAAAATTTATAATTATTTTAAAACTTTTTAATAAGATTTTATTTTAATATATTTGTAGATATAAACCAGATGACTCTTTAATTTTAACTTATTTTATACCCGTTCCTAACAATACTGGCCGATAAAACTCATCATGGGAATGGCTTAGTTGCGACAGACAAAAGACACTGCTATCACCTTCCATAGGGAAAAGTCCTAGCCGTGGCCTAAAGGTGAAATCTTAAAAGGGGGCCAAAGTTCCAATGTCGTGGCGGCAAGGCCGCTCCAGTGAATGGCCCTAGTCATCAGTCCAAACAATCGATCGACCGCAGATCTGAAATGGGTTTGGCTAGAAGAAGTTCCAAACGCAGCTTAAACACCAACAATGGGCAAACGAAGCGGAACTAGCTATATCACTGCTATTTGTCCTGTCAAAATTGTTGCCGTTGGCTATCATAGATTAGCGCAGCGAGCCGAGGGGGATGTTAGTGATGAGGATGTTGCAGTTTATGCCGAAGTCATTGGGGCTAAACAGTTCTGATGCAATGTACTTATTCTAATATGTTTCTTCTCATTCGACTTGAGGAAGACGACCTAATAATTGAGATTGGAGGAGTTGATACTCGTCAGAATCAGCAAGACTCAGTGCTGGTGGTGGAAGGCAAGCGAAGGTGCAGCCATGACTCCACAATCCCTATATCCGAGAGGGGAAAATTTTTTCTCACCTACCCCTTGACCCATTGACCCTTATCTCCACCACATGCATCCCATCTAACGGCCCACATTGTTGTTCTATTCTAATTTGAATAGAACCTATTCTAGTGCATACCCCATATGCCACATGATAACGGGCTGATCGCTTACAACTGATCCCACAAACTTTTAATATAAAACATCTCCATTTGGGCTAAGGTGATTTGATAAAATCCAGTTCATCCATTATCTTTACATTGAGTTATGAATATAAAAATTGTCTTGAGAAATGAATCAGGGTCGACCATACAATTGGGATAATTTAAGAGTGAATACAAACCAGCCAAGTTGTCACCTTGCTTGTGATCAATGTAGATTTTCAAGTGAGATGATTTTGAGCGTTGTTGTTGAATTGATAATATTATGGATGATGCATAATTTTCATTTTATCAAATAATTTTAGAGAGACTAGATCTAACAGTTCCAATTAAAGTTTTTGTGGAACCAATTGTAAGGAATCATTCTTAGTTCTTTACTTAAATTGAGGGACATCCTTTGCTTGAGGAGGACTAAATAAAAGCTACTAAATCATCAATTAGGCACCGAAAATTTAGCATGCCTTTAAGCATTCTACATCCGCGGATAACATTGAGAGTAAAATTCAAGAGTGTTCCAAGGACTTCTCATGAGCCTATTTAGCTCAATTTTACCCAAATGTGCTACGAAGAAGAATATACCATAGCTCCTATTTCTAGTGAGTTAGGGAGGGCAGACACTGAAAAATCATCTTAAGTGGGCATGTTTTTATATTTGTAAAAGAGGATAAAAAAATAAAAATAAAATGGGATGACAAATGCGGAATTTTAAAAATAAAGAAAATGATAGGGAACTATGAAGCCGATAATAATAAAAATGATATTACTAATGATGAGAAAAGATAAAATTGATGATTAAAAATATAAATAACATTTAGAAAGAAGTAAAATAACTAAATGTTACAGGAGAGACCTTTACCTCACCCTTTCCCGTTCATGGAAACATATCATATTTCAAAAGACCACCTTTTTCCAAGTTATGTTTTCATTAGCCATTAAGCAAGATTTGCACTTTCTAATGTTGGGCGGGCCTGATCCTTAGTTAGGTTTGAGCATCAAATCACTGTAACGCGAGTTCTCAATGGGTAAAATCCCAGATTGAGCGCGCCTTGATGCCATGTGCAGGTGGTGACCCTTTGAGCATCAAATCACTGTAACGCGAGTTCTCAATGGGTAGAATCCCAGATTGAGTGCGCCTTGATGCCATGTGCAGGTGGTGACCCTTTGAGCATGGATGCAAATCTCACCACTCCACACCATATAAAGATGATCTAAATCGTCCACAGAGTAATTGGCGAAATTCAAATGAAAGTTGGGAAAAAAGAAGTCACAGATGACCTGGCCACATCTCAAATCATGCTGTCAGCAAAGATAATCAGGAGCCATTAGTAGCCGGTTATTTTGGCATAATATATATGGATCCAACCTCTCTTTTGTATTCAATCTCTCTAGTAGGAAGAAAAGATCTAACATGAATGAAGAGAGTCAATTGGGATTAGCCAAGGGTCTTGCCCATGAAACGAACATGATTGTTTCAAAGGAAATCGGCAGCCAACCTCAGTAGAAAGCATTGAGAGGACATGGGCAAGTCCCCTTGGCTGCCTGAGAAACTCTCTATCTTCATGTAAGAACTCTCTTCCACCTTCCAACACTGGGATGATCATTTCACAGCTCGCCAAACTTCTATATATAGAGCCGACAATTATCGATCTCTCCACGCGATGATTTGGCATTGTAGCTGAGGTCAGGTTGGCTCATTTGATTCTTTTCTCACACCTCCCATTTTGCCACCTTGAATCCTCTGTGCCCACAAGGAATATATTCCCATTACCAATTTGTACCAGTATCTGCTTTGAAAAATCCACTATTCTTTGGAATCTTCTTGATCCATTTGTCACATGGCCAAGTTGCCTTGAATCAATCAGATCTTCCTCTATTTGTTTGATTGTTTTGTTCCAATTTTCTTGGAGCTTGCTAATTAAAGCTAGCTTGGCCATACTCAGAAGTGGAAATGCACCGCTTGGATGGTTTAGTAACTGACACAAGGGAACCTCTGGCCATCTAATTCTTGCACCAAAAAAGCCAAAAACAAAAAATGAAAAAATAAAAAAATACAGAAAAAAGAAGAAAAGAAAGAAAGCAAAAGAATTATTCCAGGTTTATACCCGTAATTTAGAGTAACCAAATCTGAATTGTATCAAGTGGTGCACATTTTTCCTCATTTCTTTTCAACTTTATTAGATTATTTCATTTATTCCATATTCTACATCATCCACATTCCCACTCCCAAAAAACTCGATGCTTAGCCCCACAGCAGTGTATGATTCCCCAAATGTAAGTGGGACAAGGATGTGAAATTTGGAAAGAACGTCTCTTCACCTTATCCTTTTTTTGAATTTATAAAATTATAATGATATCTTCAAGATTGCAATCCTTAAATTTAAGTAATTAAATTAATATTTGTTATGGTTAGCCAAGAAAGATATATAATAGGGGTGTAATTTAAGCTAGGTTGACCCAAACCCAACCAACCCAACTGGACATTTTTAACGGTTTGAGTTCATTAGCTTTTATATTGGGTTTTGAACTTGAGTTGAACTTAACCCAAAACTTACCAAAATTGCATATTATTAATTATAAATTGAAAACTATACATTTTTCACTTTTCATATTCCATATTCCAACCTGATATGTTAAGGTTTTCAAAATTTTTTATTTTAATTATAATCCCCTTTTCAATGTGAAAATAGAAAATTCTAGTTTTAATCATTATCTGTCAAGTGTTTTAAAGGCTACAAACCAAAAGTGTTTAGCAACATCAGTGCTATTATATGTAATTCTTCCTTTATCTCCCAGTTTCTCATCTTTTCCCCATTTCTTCATCTTTTTGAGTGAATTAAGTATTTAGTTATAAAGATTCGATTATTCTAAATCAAGCATTTGAAGATCCATTTACACCAGATGTTATTAAATCTTTTATCTTGAAATATTTAGGGCTTTTAATGTTTAACTTGATGATTAAATATAGCCCGAATTTCACTGAATTTAATTCAAACTTAACTTATTAGGATAGGGTTAGGGTTAAGGTTTCAAAATTAGAGTTATGTTAGGGTTTGAGTTGAAATTTTAGACCTTAGGTTAGGTTATGATTAATTTCAACCCAAACCCAAATGACCTCAATTGCACCCCTAATACATAATGTTTGCCCCTGAGGAAGGATGAAAAATTAAAATGAAGTCCTTTTCACCCCCTTGAGCTTGGGTGATGGAGCCAAAATTTTGCCGATGGATAAAACTTAATTTGCAGCTTCACCGTCATTGCTTTTGGATTGGATGAGCTTATTTATTCAAAGATCACATGGTTAATTAATTGGGGATTCCCCTTCCTAAATAAATAAAGTGGATGCTTCACCCCATTGGCAGCATTGCGGGATTCTAATTGATATCTGACATCGCATCAACTTCATGCATCTCAACCAATTATGGAGCCAAATATACAGAGCATATGTTACAAATCGATACGTTGTTATCCATGTTTCCACCTTAATCCCAGCAATAATCTCTTCATAGCCTTCAGATCCAATTTGACATGCTCTAGTTGGTCTTCATGTGAGGCAGATACACGATAAAATTGGTTTTTGAGCCGGAGTGATGGTTTACGCCCAGTCTTAACCATCCCTAACAAGGCTAAATCACTTTTTCATTTATATTTCACATATATTTATGAATATCTGAGAAATTTTTCCATAAAAATATTTTCTTCATAGTTGAGGTAAAAATGTTTTATTTGGAGCTTAGGACAATTTATTTCTAAAATTTAATCCATTCGCCATGTTTAGCACTATTTATATATTTATTTAAGATTAAAATAAATTAGGAGGAGGGGAACTAATCTACTGTAAATTAGAATCACAATAAGAAACTGAGGTAAACTATAAAATTCATTGCTCGTTCTTTACAGTTCACACAAGCTTTGAATGATATCAATTTTTGAAATCTTCATCTATAAGTAGTGTTAAGTTACACGTCTTTTGGGTCATGAACAAAACATTTTTATCGGAAGTCATGAAAATATTTCTATGTAAATATGTTTCTTTATAAGCAAGAAAATAATGCCTTGTATATAATATTAAAGGCAACCAAAGTATAGACTATGATTATCCGCAACCCAAGTTTTTGTTGCATATAATAATTGTAGCCTACCAAATTATGCGTATGCGTTGCATTTAATAGTTACATACGACTAAATACTGAATTGGTTGCTGATGCATTTGCAACCAATTTATTTGGGCGTAAATGATTTTAAGCAAAGCAATTTAGCATTTTTTTATGAAAGTTTAATTTCTTGTAGTGTTTGTATGTAGTTGCGTGACTATGTGGGTGCTTTTGACATCAATTTCGCTGCGGTAATTGGACGTGTTCAGGCCAAGATGAAAAATTCTGTTCGTAGGAGAAATTCTTTACGTCTATGATCGTGTGGGCCGCTGCTGAATGCCTTTTCACATCTCTGCTTTTGCTAGACACTAGTAGAGATACAATCAGTTTACAACATTCAATTTTCATCACAAGCACCACAACATTTAATATTTTAATATTAAAGCCCAATAATATTAAAATATATAATATTTTATTCATATTTTTCTAAAACTATAATATATATTTTTTATTCATATATTAATATAAATATAATATTTATATATTTTTTAGAGATATATCTATATTTTATTTATTTATTTAAAATATTTTAAATATCTATGTATATTTTATATATTTTATTTATATAATATATAATGTAGTGTTCCTATATTTAAAAAGGAAAATTTTAAAATGTATATAACATATTTTTAAAAATATGATATATTATATATTAAAAAGAAATTTCACACATATAGTCAAATATATGTGTATTGGATTAAATGACAATCAAAATACATTTTCAAAAATATATTATACATTAAAAAATTCACACTTGCTATCAACTATAGATATATTGGATTACATAGTCATTTTTTACTATTCAAATATAAATCGATAACTTTGATAAAAATGTAATACTGTTAAGAAGTTATTAATAGTTTGATAAATATTTTACAATTATTGGTACAGTTGTAATTATTTTTATAAAGCATAGATAAAAGTGCAAATAACTTTAAAGTTTATTTTCATTAAACCTTATAGTTATCCTACTATTTTGTCTCCATCCTGCTGCCTTGGATGTGTTTGAAAAATAGAAAATACAAAAAAATAAAATATTATTAGTAAATTTAAAAGTGAAAAGACATAAAAATAATAATAAATAAATAAATAAATAGAATTATTAGAACTTAGAAGTAAATATGACAAGCAAACATGACAAAAACAACTAACTTCTCTGGGCCAGGCCGAAGTGGGGAAGAAGCCCGTTACCTTCCGCAGCCGTTACCGATATGGCCAGGTGGGCCATCAGATCGACTGTGCAATAGGAATTCGAGCATCCCCAGCTGTGGAGAGCAAAGAGCTTGCGAATAAGACATCCCCTTCTCTCACTCTCCATGATTTCAAGATTTTGTAGCTAGGCCTTGAAATGGCTATTTTTTCCTGCCCTCAATCCCCATTTCTCCTCCCACCTTATACCAGAAATTGCACAATTCCACAATACCCGATCCGACTGCCGCTAATACTCGTCTGGGGAGCTCCCGCGATTCCGACCTTGGTGTCATGGAATCCACGTCTCCGCATCATCAGAAGCCTCTGTAGCAGCAGCGAGCGCGAGTCCTACTTCCATCCCCAAGCCGAGAAACCACCTTCTACCACAGTCTTCATTAGAGGTAAAGCGAATTACAGACAGCTTGATTGGGATTCAAAGGGATTGTAATGGATTTTACTTATTTTTTATTTTTATTCAATTTCTTTTAGTGTGTTTGGATAGGGTGTACTTGTGAAGGTGTGCATAGTAAAAAACGTATTTGAAATATATGTTGGTGTGAGTAAAATAGAAGATAACATAAAATAAATATAGGTTTTTTAATGAAAAATTGAGGATGAAGGACTGAAAACACAAGGATGATAAAAAAAAAAAAAAAAAAGTAAGGTTTTTAAAAGTAGTTATGATGTCATGTGAGTCTTAAAACGTATGTTAAAACGGCGTATTAGAAATACATCTGCTCTCAAATAAACCCCAAAGATTAATGATGATGGTAGACTTTGGTGGTTTGGCCATACATGAAGGAGATGTCAATTGGTAGGAACGTTGAGGGACATTATAGAGCAATTGGAAGGCCAAAATAGATATTTGATCAATTTTGGGCGCTGGAAAACACTTGAAGTTTCATGGGCTAAGTAATGGTCTAGGAAAAGTGGAATGGCACTACAGGGTCCTTACTACGTACAGTATTAATGATGATGCGTCAGTGATTAACTTCTAAGGGATTATCAATATGTACAAGCACACATTAATGCAAGGTTACAACCGCTTACCTGTTTTAAAATCTCTCAAACAGCAGAAACGTGTGCTACTAACGTGCTGAATGGTTAACTGACATTACCTGTGAATTATTATCAATTTAGATCATAACATGTTAAGTCAATTGTTTTGGTAACCTTAGCATGAATTTCTTATTATTACAAGCATGATGTTCTCCACTCGAACGCTTGACAGTGTATTGATGCAGGACTACCATGCTCAACATCTGAGGGATTATTGACAAAAACCTTTTCACAATTTGGGACAGTCAGCAAAGGTAAAAGTCTATTTTTTTTCTTTTTTTGTCTTTTCCCTCGAGAGCCCCACAGCAGGATTTAATGTCATGTAGAAGTTTCAATGCCAAGTGCCGTTAGCCATGAGATAATCTACCAAATAAAGTTGAATGGTGGAACAAGTTCTTCATTGACAATGGCAGTTAGCTTTGGACTGTGATAAATGTGATGATTCATTCATTGTATGCTTCTAAATTTGGATATTGAGATAGTCATATAATATGTGCTAAATGCTGGGAGTGTGATTCACAACTATTTTGGAAGTGATTGAGAACTACCATTGAACTTTTGTTTATGAAGTTTAAATGCATCAATGCAGTATGTTAAAATGCTTCACAATTCAGTCAAACAAAACTTTTATATTTTTTTTGTTAATTTTTTAGTTTGGCCTTTGTTAACTTTGCTTACGACATTCCAAGTATCTCATGTTTGAAGGTAAAAGAAAAAAAAATGAAGCAATGCAAGTATACTTTTTGAAGGGTCTTCTGTATGCACTTTGAAGGATCTTCTGTTATTATTGCACCTTCAACTCATACCTTGTCAATTTTCTTCGTGCAGTCAAAATTTGCTTAGATGGGATTACCAAAGAGTCTAGAGGACTTGCTTACATTTCATTTGCTTGTGAAGAGGATGCAAAGTCGGCTGTGAAGGAGATGAATGGAAAGGTCTGCATGTGATGACCTTTTATTGTTTATAATGAATTTTTGCCTAGTTGAATTGAAATAAATGAATTGATTGAATATAGCAGGGTGTATTGCCAGGTTGATTCATTGTGTAAACCAAGCCCATAACTAATCTCATGCATTCCAAATTAGAGTAGCAGTTATATTAATGGTTATATCTTCATGGTAAATGGGTTGGTCATTTCATTTCAGTAACGCATCACAACATCCCTGTTTTCTTTGTTTTTCTCTCTGACTTGGGATCTGTCTGTTTAGTTCTTTGAGGGCAGGTTCATCCGTGTTATGCTTGCAAGGCCTGAGACTCCAAGAAAAAAGGCCACACCCTACAAATTCTGAAGATGGTGTGATTTATATCATTTGCCTTCATTGACGTTACTAAATCAAATGCATCCTTCATACAAAGAGATCGCCTAAAGAAAGAAAAGAAATGAGAAGTATCAAAATTTCAGAATGGTTATATTCATTTTAGCCTGTCAAAACAAATGTTCATTGTTTCATTCTCATTTTGTTTGCACGAGGGTTCAATATCCCTTCGATTCTCTGTACTTGGGAAAATTCAAACAGAAGTAACACTAGATTTAGAGGCGAGATGTTTTCCTTCTATTTTTTTTCTTTTCTATTATGTTCTAATGTAATTATCAATGGTAAGGAACAGAATATGTACATTATTGTCTCTTTTTTTCTCCTTTTTTTGGGTTCTTCTTTGAAAGCTGAGAAATAAAATAATTGGTAAAAATTAGATTCAGTTGTCTCGAAGGCCCTGAAAGTGTGTGGTGGAGGCATAGAAGGACATGAATGGAGGTGGAAAAGACTTGGAGCCCTATTGTTGATTGAGGATCTGGTGACTTCTAGTAGAGAATCGTGAATAAGGATTCAAGTAGCTGACTCAGCTAGTTGTGTTTCATGCCTTCTTCACTAATCTTTTTCCACTGAAAGCTTGTGTTTAGATAATGTTCTCGAGCCATTTTTTCTTGATGAATCATCTAATAATTAAATCTCTTTCCTGTTTTTGGAAATGGTCAAAGAGTTGTTTTTCTACAATTGACAACACCATTGCATCGCAATTATTCAAGTTCCTGCCCATTCTGTTTATGCATCTGCGCCAAATCTGTCTCATTAGCCTGCTTCGAAACTGGGCTTATTTTTGTGAGAGGGAATGTTAACTGCAAGTTCATGTTGAGATGAAGTTGCTAATTTGACAGATATTTTGTCACTTGATCAAGATATTGTTTGCATAGATGCCTTTGAGTTTTGACCAAATTATATCTGCCATCACATAACTTCTTTGCTTTTGGCAAGCATACTCTTAAATTATCACTATCTAACTTTGCTCTTTGCATGCACACTTCAGAAGTTTGTTCCATCTTTCACCAATACTCTTGACATTAGAGTTCGTTAGGAAATGTCCATTAAGTTAGTTAACAAAATTAAATCAATATAAATTGACAAAAATAACCCCAATAAATCATAAACCAAAATCCAAAAAGAATTATTTTTTAAATTTTTTTTGTAAAAAATTAAAAAGATATCTTTCTATTTTATTATAAGTACTTTCAATTTATATTTTATTTTAACTATTTTTTAAAATTTTATATCATTTTTATTTTTATTAAAAATTTTGCATTTTTAGATGTATTCTCATCAATTCTCATTAGATTTATTATCGTTAACTCACTTAATGATCATTTCCTAACACGCTTATAAAGAGTAAAAAGTATGTGATGGTGGGTGCAATTTGATCAAAACTCAAAGTATTTTTACAAATAACCCTTTGATGAGGTAATGAACCTAAGAAGAGTACAATCTTTACATTTTTTTTAATCTTTGGCTTCAATTATGTTCTATTTATTCATTAAAGAAAAAGGCAGCTGCAATCCAGGTCGGATTATAACCTCTTTGCATGTCTATGTGATAACCCTCCTTGAAGAGGGGTGTCAGACAATAACCTCATTTTATTTCCATTTTCTTTCCGTCAAATAGTTGAAGCTTTCTTTTCCACATGTTGTCGTTTGTACCGTCACTAAAGGTTGGGACTATTTTAAATAAGAATTAAATACCAAAATCAAATTTCAATGATATGGATTAATTAATTGGGATGGGATCTTCCGTTTTGATCTTTAATTAACTCTTATCGTTTTCTCAATAGAATAATATCCGAGAGGTTTTAAGGCATGTGGGAGGCCTGTAAATCGTAGGCAGTGATAGCTGCCACAGACTCCATCATTTTTAGATGCAAACTAATCTTGAACTTCCAATGCATTGAAATGCATGGCTGTTGTCTAATTGTGAGAAGAAATGGAGATAGAACCAGTTCATGGAAAGTCCAGTTTGTCGATGCCCCGGTTTTGCAGCACAACATGGAAATGGAAGAGCATGCCTCAAGATTATTTAGAAGAGGGGAATAGCGGTACTTAACAGCCTAAGAAATGGGTAATATGCAATCTTCAGAGGAGCATGTGTGTATGGTTGTGTTTATGTACGTCTAGAAGTGGGGCGAAAAGAAAAGGGGTACAAATGTCCCTTTTTTACCCAATGTAATGTGATATAAAATTTTAATTATATAACTCAAGCTTTTTATTATTATTACTTATATTTTCTATTACCATCATTTATCTTTAATTCAAAAAAAATTTTAGTTTATCCTTATTCATTTTATTTTTAATTATTATCTTCTATAACATAATACTATTTTTTTGTTTTTACTACTTTTTCACATTCTTTTTTTATTGACTTTTTTGGGGTTTAAAGTTTAGGATTAGGTTGATGAAAAAGAGATATAAAGAGAGAGAGAGAGAGTAAAGAAAGTAGTTAGTCACAAAATGAATAAAGACAAAATAGATAGAATTGTTTGAAAAAAAAAAGATAGTTAATAATATGAAATGGTAAGTTGTTAATTATAGATAGTTAAATATCACACCAATCAAAAAAAGAAATTGAAAAAGAAAAAATAACTTTTTCTATGTGGAGTCTTTTATTCATCTTTTCCCTTAAGATGTGTTTGGTTTGAGAAAAAAGATACTTAAAAGACTCTTTGTGGAAAGATAAGTAAAAATAACTTTTTCCCTCTTTTATGGACAGATGGGATATTTAACTACCCATAATTAGCCTACTTTTTCACATTATTATATACTTTTTAAACAAAAAAAATTATATTATCATCTTTATTTTTTCACTGCTTTTACTTTTTCTCCTTTTTTCATTTTTTTTTTCTCAAATTGAGTCTAGAAAATTCCACGGCTGAGAAACTGCTGCTGCTTTTTGGGCTTTTAAGTCATCATGCTTGTTTAGTTGGGGCAATCCAACAACCATAGGTCCCGCAATTGACAAATTCAAGCTTCTTTTTGGAGGTTTCAGTCAGTGATTAGATTTGTTCTGTTACGGATCATTAGTTGAAACATCCCCATCATGGATACAAGAAATTGCATATTTGTTGTTAAGAAAATATCTTATGATGCCTACAGAAAAGGCAACATCAATTGAAAAGCTAGAATAAGCTGATGAGAGCTACAACAGTTATCTGAGATCACTTCGCCTTTTATTTGGCTGTTTCTCTTAAATTGGTTAAGTGGAAGTCAAAGGAGCTAAAGTTGACAGTGATTGTCTGCAGCCCAGCTGGAAACTTCTCTAGAGATGCTTGTCTCCAGCTGTGAATCAAGCCTTGCCGAGAGATCTAATTGAGGTTTTCCTTCTGAATTCTTTACTTTTGCAAGCATGTTTGGATTTAGAGTAATGGTTCAGTTGGTACGAAGAACCTAACCAATGCCAGAGTGCAAAAGTTGCAAAGGCTTACTTTGGGGTTTAAAAGTAAAAATGTAAATGATGCTAGCAGGATGTAAAAGATGTAATGTCCGTCATAAAGTTGTGTGTCTTTTATCCTTGCAATCACCAAACTAAGTTTGCCATGAATGATAAATACCATTTTTAATGAAGTACTTCTACTGCTATTTGCATCATCCGAAGAAGAAGAGTTACGCTGGGAATGGGCTATTCATCCATATTCGTTTTTCAATGTCATTAACAGAAAGACAACACAATGTTTAGATTATAAAAAATAAAAAATAAAAGGTATGTCACTTAGAGGAAAACAAATCATGCAAATTAAGCAAAATTCATGGAAATCTTTTTGGGGAATTTTGTGTGATATATGCATATTGATGATGATGTGTATGCAATTTCAATGAAGAGGAAATCTTTAAATCGTTGTCTCCAGCACTCAACATAGGCAAATTGCCAAACAATGTATGGTTTAGTGTCTTAATCTTCTACTGTTTTCTTGTTTTATGCAGATTTTTGTGTTGTTGCTTATTTTGCTTCCATCGAATTTCCTCCGGTATTTCTTTCTTCACAAACTTCCTGTCAGCAAGCCTAACACTCAAGACTCCTTTTAAATAAAACAGACAGTTCTACAAATTGGACAAATCAACATATAGGCCCAGCCTATGGCAATCCCCAGGGAATACAAAAAACGAGGTTAAGGATTAAAAAAATCGTCCCATTTGTTTTACCAGCAATCAATGGTGTCTTAACTGCTCCCTTATAATTAAATACATACATTAGGGGTTCTCTCAACTCAAAATCTACATACAGAAGAAGAATGAAAATACAAACAAATGAAATGTAAAACACAGGAGACCATCTTCGCCATAGGATCCTATCAGCAGTCCATCAGTCATTACACAAAGCCCCAGCTCACAGTAGTAAAATTGGCTTCTTTTCGCATAAAAAGCTAAATTGGCTTCCTTTCACATAAAAAGCAGACAAGCCATTATACATACACTTTCTTTTCCCGCCACTTCTCAACAGGTCAAACCAATTCAAGAAGGAAGAGCTGCCCATCTCTTTACATGCATCTCCATGCCCTTCAGTCACCTGCACAGATTGCATTCAGCAGCACATGAACCAGCATCAGATCAACAAAATACTGATGCCCCACAATGCCATCCCTCCACTTGGCCTTGGCCGGGCCTTTCCCATAGTGCACGCCGTCGTTGCAGCGATTGTCATAGTGCCAAGGGAATGTCATGTCAAAGTCATCGATCACCCCAGACACTAGCCCTCTGTCCTTGAGCTTCTCCAACAGAACCAGATTGAAAGCATCCATCTTGTTTGGATTGAATGCCAAGTCCCTTGCGTAGCCTCCAGTTGCTATGGTGTTTCTATAAATGAGCCTGGTCTTGTTGCCACGAATTGCACTGAAGACCTCATCCCAGAACTGTGCTGCATACTCTGCTCCGCCAACAAAAGCTCTTAAGGTCCTCCAATGGACACCATCATGCAATCCCGAATTGAAGATCATGGTGTCTGGAACAGTCTCTCCAGAGAAGAACCGTCGTAGGAGCTTCTGGTACTTCTCATTCTGAAGAGAATTTAGGCCTTCATAATTCAATGATGCATTCCAATGTCCATTGAAGATGCTTGTGATACGAACTCTTTCAGAGGGAACTTTTGGATTTGTGTAGTGGTTGTCGAATCTTCTCGGCACCGCTGGGATCTCAGGGTGCCCAAGAACAAAATTGAGGAGGTTTCTAATCGTGTCGACATGGTTGGAGTCCCCCCAAAAGAAAATCCACCTATTGTTCAAGCATTTCCAGGCAGAATCTGTTGTGAAGATCTGGAAGCTGCAGTGTGCAGAATAAACCCATCCATTGCTCTCCAACATGCCCAAGTAGCCTTCACACCATGGACTCTGACATGGATAATCAACCCTCAAGCACCGGTAGCGGCCTTCTTCATCAATGTCACAGTTGTCTTTCTTTGCATGTCTTGTCCACCTACCAGACCATTTATCCTGCTTGAAGTCTGCTCCCTTGCAAGTCTGTATCTCTGGCAATTGAGACAAGGCTCTGACAAATTTGATTGGAATTCTCCGGAGCTCCCTACGGAAATGGAACCGTTTCGGTGAGAATTTCAGCCCCTCAAAGCTTCGGAAGAGAAGGAAGATTGTGAGATTATATTCGCCAGTGAAGTCGGGGTGGACTTGAAGCGACATTGAGTAGGAGCCATTTGTGTGGTCTTTTACTGGTGGGCGAGATTTCCAAGTCTCCCCAGACAGGTCAGTCTCAAAGTAGTCTCCACCAGAGCACCTTTGGATGCCTGAGCCATCATAAGCAGAGAAGGTGAATTCATGGATCTCTCCAGTCAACAATTCAATGTTATCCCGGCCATCAAGAGCTGGGATCTTTATGTCCTCTGACCTGTTATCGAGACATGGCTCGCCACCAGGTCTTGCCCACTGGGCAAGGAGGTTTGCTGTGAAGTTAGGCTCTAGCTTGAGGGAAATCCAGCTTAACAATGACAGCTTTTGTGTCAAATCCTGGTCAGATCTGAGAGCATTGTCAGTTGGATTCTGAGGCAGTGATATTGAACTTAACAAAGATGGTGTTCTTGTCGAATTCTGGACATAATTGAGGGCATTGTCAGTTGTATTCTGAGGCGTTGATGTGGTGCTCAATGGTGCTTGTGCCTGGTCCTGCTTAGGTGGGAGGATATTGTTCACAAGAATTTGAGCAGGTGATGGGGCGGTGGCATTGGTCATTTGCATTACATTTTTTAGGAATGCCAAGTTGGTGGCCGTGGAGGTGATAGACGAGTTGGATTCTTGGGTTGCGTTGTGTGGTACTGGTGATGATGATAGCAATGCATTGGGTCGTAGGCTGAGATAGTCTTGGCGGTTTCTCAACGATCGGACAGTGCAGCTGTCGACACTCCAGAAGATGATCACTGCTACAAAGATGGCCACAGTTAGACTGGGAAGGCCCTTCCACAGAAATGAATTCGAGAGGAATGTGTGGCCATTTGACAATGGAAGGATTCCTTTCTCAGGCATATCCTGAAAATCAAAGAAAGGCCAAGAAAGAATTCAGTTTTAAATGCTCAAGATCATCAACAGATTGTATGTCAGAAAAGACAAAGGTAGGGGCCATGTTAGCCTCTTGCCCCTTTCCCTGTGGCAAAGTGACAAACCTCCACTTGGCTGTACAGACCAATTTTAGATTTATCAGCGGGTCAATCTGCATAGTCCAAATCATAAGCTTTGTTGTCTATGAAGTATCTAAGAAAGATGGCCCAGTTGCCGATTGTCAAAGAGCAAGATCGCAAAAGAAGACATTTAAAAGAAGAAAAAAAAAACAACTAATAATTAATAAAACAAGAGACGATAAGCAAGGATATAAATTGCTGAGCAAGTTGCCTACGATATAAGATGCCAAAAAACCTTCTTAAGTCCCTAAATCAAGAAAAAGTAGCAATCGCAAAACATACAAGAAAATCGTTCACCTAAGAAGGTCAGGTTTCTTGCCATGTTTAATGTTTGCCATGCGTATTCATTTTATATATGGGGAACATCATAAGACAATGCACCGCCAACATCTGGACGGATAAGCAACCTAAAGGATGGGAAGCAAGCCGATTTCAAACGAGAAATCAGATTATTAGCATTTTTCATAAGGTTTACAGCTATTTACACCCTAACATGGCCTAAACCAATAACTCGTTTAAATGTCCTAGATCACCCCTACAACACCCAAAATTGGGTGCAGCATTCCTGTGAAATGAATCACATAATTTGGAACAGAAATGATAGGAAAACAGCTATACTGAACTGACAATTTTTAATTTTAAAATAAAAGTTCAGATAAAATGCTATGTAGTAAATTGATAAACAATGTATAGTATAATAAACATTCTCATTCAAATGGCATAACATATTTATGGGGACAAAAAAGATAAATCTGAGCTTTATATGGAAAACTTCAAAATAAAAAAAATAAAAGGCCAAACTTTGGAAAATTTCTATTTAAACTAATGAATATAAGCTGCATGAAGAAAATCAAGAAGAATGAATAAATAAATAAATAAAAACTTTTTTTCAAATTTTGGCAAAAACTGCCCCAATTTTTAATCCTTGATTCAACCATAGATTCACTGATTAAACTTCATCTGAACCCTTGGCTGACATATATTGCATCTGTGAAATTCGAATATTGAAGATAAAATGATTTTTTAATTTACAATAATTTCTCCTTCCTTAAAACTAGAGTAAATGTTTTAAAACAAACCCTAAATCTCCAAAAAAAAAAAAAAAGAAAACCTTTATTTGCAGAAAAAAATTTAATGGAATTAGAATCTGCTTAACATGCAATACGAAATGCAGAAGAACAGAAAAAGATGGGGAAGTTCCCCCAAAATTATAGGAAGGGCATCCTATATGGATTTCTAATGCAAGCTAATAAGGCTCAGCTTTTCTAAAAGGGTTATAATTCAATGAGGGCAGCTTCACGGAAATCTCAGTAGAGCCTTCTTGTTTTTTCGCTGTATCATAATAATCTGATGAGATCTAAGCTGATTATAATTTTTAAAGCTACTTATTTAATTAAATACTTAAAATTGCTTTAACCTATTTAATTAAATGCTTAAAATTGCTTTATTCAAATGTTTATATAGAACACACTTATCTAAAAATATTAAAAAATATGATATCCATTTAAAAAAAGCATGTAAAAGGTAAAATATTTTAAAAATTTATAGAATCATTTATCCATATGAGGAAAATACTTTTTAATGCATTATTGTTTGATTACATAACGATAAGTTCTACAAGCAATAAACAAATTTTAACAAGTTAATATTTACTATAAAATTATCTATTTTTTGGCTCCATACGAATCTTTTAAGGTATAATGTTTATGTACTTAGTTGAATCTTATCAACCTCTTAGAGTAGATCTCAGTGGAGCACCCTTATTGAATCAAAACCTATTTTAAAATATACCAATTATTCAGCCCATGTCTTGGATTAGTATCCGCCGATGTGGAAAACGTTATGCCTGTATCAGCCAAAATGATATTGGTATCCAAAACCATCATTTATTATTCTTCTTTTTCCCTACCTCATTGTCACTGGACCACTCTCCTCCCATTTTTTTTCCTTTTGTAAGGATATTTTCATCATTATAGAAAATTTATTGTTCATTTATAAATACCTAAAACCTTTATGGCACATTTAAAATAAAGGGCCTATTTGGATAGAGTATATTTGAAAAGGGGTATATTAAAAAAGTATAATAGGAAATAATATTAATAAAATAAGATTTTTGATGAAAAGTAAAGAAAAATGATTGAAAATATAAATAATAATAAGAAGAAAAAATAGGATTATTAATGATAGAAAATGCATCCCATCAGTCTAAAAAAAATATAAAATAGGTGTGTTTCAAATACCCTCTTTTTGTAATGCATCCAAAGAACACCCAAAAGTCAAAAGCTTAATGGTATGAATGCGATTACTAATAGAAGTTGATAGACGGTATGAAAACGTGGACACCTTACCATTACTTTCCTTGATAGGTCAATGCATGCATTGCACGTTGACTAGACATAGTGATTTGGCCTTAGCAGTCGAAATTAAGAAATAAAGGAAAGTGGTTGCTGTTCCAAAACCAGAAATAAACAAGAATTTCGAAATGATGTTGATATATAAAGATATCTCATACTTTCAGCAAACAAATAAGAGCTCTAAATTTCATCTAAGGATGAATTATAGAAATTTAGAGCTGGTATAGAGCCAAAAAATAAAATAAAATAGAAAACTAAGAAATCAGTAGTCGAAACAGAATTCAGAACATGAAGCTAGACGAGTTTTAATCTCAGCCACTCTCCCAATAATTAACATACCCTAGGTTGAGACCAGGCCAGTGTAAGCGAGCTATGTTTAAACTTACCAACCAATTGCCAGGATGGAAATGGCGTGCCACAATCACAAGCAATCCACATTGAACAATCCTAGTTTGTTAGGCACGGTTTCGTATAACACGATATCAGCTGTGGACACAATCCTAGCAAGTAGTTAGCGTGGGGAGCACTACATGAATATTTAGTTTCAGGCTTTCAGCAACCACGACATTTAGCAATGTTTTCTGCGAGCTAGAGCGCGGATCATATGGGAGCAGGCCCCACACACCAAGCAGGTGAATTCGCACAGCGGATGCCACGTGTCCCACAGGCATTAATGACGGAGAACGACAGCGCAGCAGCTCCAGCACGCTACGAAACTTTGAAAAAAGGAATACAAGAGTTGCCATGTAAAATGTCATTTGAAGTAAGAAAGATAAATGCGACCCACTTTAGTTCATTATTGAAAAAATTTATTAGATATTAATATTAAATAAAACTGTAATTTGTATAAAATTATTATAATTAATAGTTACAATAAATTTAATTAACAGTATTTAATACTATTATTTTAAATAAAATCATATAAAAAATATAAAAACTTAATACATTTATATCACTCATGTTACCCCAAGAATTTAGATCATCATAATTTCTGGTTACCAACTCAATTTGTCAAGGCTTATCAAAATCCAATAGTTTAATACGAAAAAAAAAAAATCTAAACATCCAAATTATTGCAGCTGCCAACATTTAGATCTGGCCATCCAATATTAAGATGAAATATAATTTTAGAAGGCTTTTCTATTATATCTTTTATATTTTTCATATTTAAAATTGAATTCATTAACATTTTATATTCTAATAGAAAATGTATTATGCGGCCATGTTATTTTAGAGGCTTTTTTATAATATTTTATATTTTTTAATATCTAAAATTAGATTTATTAGTATTTTATGATCCATCCAAAAATATGTTGTAGAGTTTACCTAAAGCGTATCATACAAGATATTATCCATTAAAAATTATAAATATAAAAATAATATTTAGAATTTTAATGTCAGATAAATACATACCTTTTTAAGAAAAAGAATAAATTAATGGACAGAAATATGTCATGTTGAGAAGAAAAAAATAAATGGGTCTAAAATTTTCAAAATTTACAATATAATTTTAAGAAGAAAGAAATAATCCCACGGTAGGCTACATATTTTCAAGACTTGCTATGTCCAGAAGAATGGGACAAACCAGCTTTGGGTAGGTTTACCGGCTGAATGTTTTCTTGGTCTTCTTGCACTGGTGACTGGATTATTTTTTAATTTTTAGTATTGCATGGCCTTCGTTTTTTTCTTTTTAAGTTGTGGTGTAACTAAGGTTGACTTAGGCTGGGTCAAACCAATCCTAACCAGGACCTAATTCTAACCTTAATCTTATTTTTAAAACTCTGATCACTTCAATCTAATCCTAACCAACCCTAAGAAAATCAAGTAAGTTTTGGGTTAACAAACGTATTTAAAAAAGTAAGTTAATATATCCTAAACTTCATTAATTTTTAATTTTAAACTTATTTTAAATAAATATTTTATAATAACCAAAATAAAAGTTTTAGTTTCAATACTATTGAAATATTAATTCTACCAAAAAGTTTCAAGTTTTAATATAAAAAACACATTTATATCGCTGTGTTATTCTTAAAAAGATTCATAATTAAATCGTCAAGATTCATAATCAGAAAAGGAGAAATAAAAACTTATATTTTGCCAAAAATTCTTATCTCAACCGTTGAACCAACTTTAATCACAAAAAAAACTAACACTTAGTAATAAATAACCAAATACTTTAAAGAAAAATAAACTACTTTTCAAATATTTTCATGATTATAATTCGTTTTCAATTTTTTTCAAATTATAGTAATATAATATAATATAATATATGTGAATAGCATGATCAGCTACGTAAAAAAATAAATACAGGAAGATTAAAATAAGTCCACAATCATAAGAAAAAAATTCCCCAAAAATCCCAACTTTTGTTTTGTCTCACGAGGCCGCTAATATTATGCTGAACATGAACACAAAAAGGGAAATGATCCGGACCGTTTATTTCCTCCTAGATGAAAATCCTGCCGCTCCACCTATCAGACAACTACACACGTGTGACACAGCCTCGGACAATTATTAATCTACGTTGGCACGTATTTACGATGCCAATTCTAGCATCTTCCACCGATGCCGTCACAGGACGTGTCTCATCTGCGTTGCCACGTGTACGGCAGCGATGAAAGGCAATCAATAAAGCGTCTGCTTTTCTTTCTCGTCAGACGCGCCGGACACGAGAGTATCATTATGCGTAGACGGCAGGATCCAGCTCATAGTTTAACACCTCTCACCCTCACACGTGCCATATCTAAACCGTCAAATTTCCGAGATCGAAGCAACGAAAAAAACTCATCGCGCGAATTTCGCCCGTGAAAAGTCATGACTGAATCCAGCTGTTCACACATGTCCGAAGCTCGATTCGGGACATACATACCAGAATAGTCCAACAACACAGGGCGCAAGTCCCACGGCGCACTCCACACGCGTACAAATCTAGCACGCTTACTCAGATTCGCCCCCTTCACTGATCCAATGCCCTCAGAATCCCGAAGCGCGATTCGCTTGCAGAATTCCTCATCGCAAGAACACAGGGAAAAAAAAAATGAAGAAGAGAAATGGGCGGAAAATAGAAAATGCGACAAACTCACCACTACGGAAAATGGAGGAAAACCGCCGAGCTAGAAGTCTCAGTCTCTCCCAATGCAATAGCTGCAGCTGGACCAACGATCCAACGCACACCAGAAGCACATCAGCGATAGCGGAAACGTTGTCCGACGCTTCTTCGTGTGAAAACAGAGGGGTAATGAATGGGTTGGATGTAGGATTTTAGAAATTCCGCCTCGTTCTAGCCTCCGAGGCGGAAATCTTGAAACAAAAAGGGCCTGTGAAATGGATGATGGTGGTGATGAGCAAAGCGGGAGAGGGAAACGGGAACAGGGAAGGTGAAACGAAAAAGACAAAACGGTATGGCGACAGCCCCGGAATTTCTAAGGGTAGCAAGGACGATTCTCCCTATCTTTCTTCCCCTAATTCCTTGGATTGCCCAAAATATCCTCCGTCGGACACCCAAATGACAGGAGCATCCACGGCTACGGAAAAGATGCGGTGGGTTGGATGGTCCAATGTTTGTTAACCTTTGTAGGATTGTTTGGGCTATCTTTTAACGGTCCAATGCTCTTCGACGATCAGTAAATATCATCAAGCATTGATTATTGGAATAAGCCACACATAAATCAGCTTGGTAAGCAGGTGTCTCTTGGTGAATCAGGCCGCATAAAATCTTAATTTTGGGTGGATTTCAATTCACTAATGTTTGAACTCAATGTTTTTTAATGCTGCTCGGAGAGTGAGCCTATTTTTTAAGTGCTCCAAGATTTGAATTACTGTTACAAATAAATTGAGTTAAGTAGCATTGGATTGATGTCAAATTAATTTTAGCCTTATTTTTTAAATTTTAATTCAATTCTAACCCCCAATCTTATTTGTAGCATTGCATTGATGTTAAATTAATTTTAGCCTTATTTTTTTTATTTTAATTCAACTCTAACCCAATCTTATTTGTAAAATTACAATTTGATTATTGAGTTAAGTTAGAATTAACCAATTCAAGTTGATTTCTATTAATAAATTTTAATATTTTCTAAATTAGTTTCATTAAGTTACATATTGACCTGTATATATATATATAGCCACCCAATGACTAAGACTAAAAACATTAATGTAAATACTACAATAAAAATATATACTTAAATTTGCTTATATAATGTAAATATTTGTATACCTTGAAATATTTTATTCAACTTCTCTATTTGAGTCTACTAATATTTTGGTTAGATTGAAATTAACCATGTTATTTATTTTATATATTTAACTATGTATGTAAAAATTATCTTGATTAGAAATTCACATGGGTCATGGAAAATTAGTATTAAATCATGTGATTTTAAAGAGTTTTCATTGTCATAGTCCATTTCTTATTCTTATTTTACCAATTATTTACAAATAATTTTTATAAATATTTAATATTATTTAATATTATTTAAATAATTTATTATCAGTTATATTTCAAATAAAATCAAAATGAACATACCATCTTTGTTTGGATGCATTTGAAAGGAAGTGTAATTCCAATACACCTATTATATATATTTTACAATCAATGTAATACCATAATTATTTTTAACAATCTTATCATTTATTGATTATTTTTATTAAGAAATCTATTTTATCAATATCATCTCTTGTTTTATTTTATTAACATAAGCATGAATTTTAAATACACCTTGTCTCATATAGATAGACTCTATCCAAATACATTATGGAATCATCTTCATACCCATGTATATCTTATCTAATCTTAATAATATATATTTTAATTTTACTAAGTGTTTTTTTTCATCCAAAAGAAATTTTGGTGTTGATCCTTTCTTCAAATGAATTTTCTCCTCATCATGTACAGGAATCCCTAGCCAAAATCGTTTTAGTTAACAATGTAGTCTGCATCTTCATTCAATCCTCGCAGCTTTGAATTTGATCTTGCTCCATGTTGACCATGTGTGCATCCATTTTGAGCAACATTTCAAGATGCTCTGACTCCCAAGCAATATTTGGTTGAATCTCACTTTTTATGGTTTTAGACAATATGCTTGTAATATTAACAAATCATATTATAAAGGTATTATCACCATTTTCCACTCACGAAAATGAAATATATTTTACTGGTAAATTAAAAAAAAAGGCAAGGGAAGCTTTCCTTTTACTACCATAACAGAAATAATAATAATAAAAGAGAAAAAAGAGGGTAGTTACTGTGAATCAAGATCTCCCCCGTCTGCGTCCGGACAACTCAAACTCTGACCCACGTGGCAAACGCTAGTGTCAACGTCACCAAATCACTAGCGGTGGATTGGCTGACGCTGCAATAAACGACTCATGACGAGCGCCGGCGAGATTGCTGTCGGTAATTCCGAAACAGCAATGCCCACGATTATTCTATCAATTACGAAAATGACATCGCCTTCGACGGAGGACCGTTTGAACTTATTTAACTCCAGCAACGCTCGTGTGTAAAAAATGTCGGGAGTGCAGCCTTCTTTGCTAACAATCTCAACTTATCGCAACATCAAAACCATTAAAATGATTTAGATATAATAATTTTAAATTAAAAATATGATTTAGTTGATTTCAACGTAAGAATATATATATATATATATATAGATGCATGTATATATGTAATCAAATACATGACACGATTCTATTAACTCCGCTACTATTTTCTTCTATAATTATTGTATTTGATCCTACCTTCTTTCTGGTACTTTGATATGCGATAGAAATGAAGTGTTGCTGTGCTCGAGATGTGTATGAAATATGTTACAGGCACGTTGTACATGAAAAGTATTCGACAAATGGTACGGGTTGTAAAGCAGGACGAACGGGCCCCGCGAGTGACGTGATGTGATTGAGACCTGATCTTCGTGGCTCACACTTCATCCGCATCGCTTATTTTATTTTATTTTGCATGGTCCACGTACGTGTACTGTCCATCTTTCAAGAATCGAAAGTATCCAAGCTATCGTGATTTTTGGTCCACTAGATGTGGACCATCCGATATCTTCTCTTTTGGTCGTCCATTTGCAGAAATCGAGCAGAGACGCATCGCGAAGTCGAAATCATGAATGCGGATACGAATCGGCCAGCGATGCGTTGAATTGTTTGCTAGTTAAAAGCAGCAAGCCGTCCAAATACGCACTGGAAATTCAGAACGGTAACTTCGCCGATTTGGACGGCCTGCGTTTGTTTGCATCGGCGTCATGCGCATATTTGAAGGCCCACAATCGTCCGTATTTTTTTTGAACGTAATGGGTCACGTCTGTTAGTTTTAAATAAATTTTAAAAATAAAATATTATTATTATTTATTATTAAAAAAAATTCAAAAAATATTATGTAGAGTAGTGGTGACACAGTAAGTTTTTGCTACGTTCGAATCTCGATATATTAATATACTTAATATATTAAAGGAAAAACCGCTTGGGATCTTCACAGAACTTACATATCGCGGTGCAAACGTACAGATCGGGGCCGTTCGTTTTGCGCGCAGGAGAGAACAAGAGCTGCGGGAGATTGATGCGGTGGGAATCACTGAAGTCTTGGGGCATTGTATCTGTGAAATGGAGCAAC
>JAYJMB010053660.1:0-28378 GCA_036873735.1 Pouteria campechiana
GTGTGAGCGGGACAAAACCGTGCGGCCTGTGGCCAAAGCGGACAATAGTGCACCTGGAGCCCGGGTTGTTACAATTGAATAGTAGTGTGCCGTGAAAGCGTTGTATGATTGAGATGAAAGTTAATATATTGACTTGTGAATTAATACTTAAAGTTTCAAGGATGAAACTTTTTGTAAGGAGGGGAGACTATAACATCTGGGGTGTTAAATTGTTAGGCTTTAGTATTAATATGAATGACAATGAAAATTTTTAAAATTATTTGAAGTAATTAATGATGGAAAATAATGACATTTTATGTAAACATATGATGGAAAATGTTAAAGAGAATAAATAATTTAATTTGGAAGAAATGACATCGGAAAATAGAGGAGAAAAATGTAAAAAATGAAAAGCCAGCGAACTGGCGCCGGTGGCGCTGGAGCACAATGCGGTGAGGCAGTGACAGACGGATGGCGATGCCAGAATCAGTCATGGTATAAAAGTAATAGCCCGATTCTTTTAACCATTTTGTTCTGTTTTCTTCCTCCCCATGCCTAAGACCCATAATTCTACCATTTTCCATGCCATTTAGCTAGTAAATTATGTGATTATCATTGATAATCCATCACTCTTGTATTCAAACCCATGCTTTCACAACTTAGATGGCGAAAAATGAAAGCAAAGTGGTTTTCAACGATTGGATGACAGATTTGGAAGATTTGAGCTTGGATTCTTGTTCATGGGAGAAGAGCTCATGTTAACATGAAGATGATTTGAGAAGAATGAAAAGGTATGGACCTTGAGGAGTGTATAGCAATTCACTCAAGGTAAGTAGGTGACCCTTTGAATATATTGCTAACAAGGAATAATGAGTATCCCATTGTTTATATTTAGTTATTTACGAGCACATATATATATATATATATGGATGGGGATTGTGGAAATCCCATTATGGAGACTCGTTATGTCTCAAACATCTTGTGTGTAGAGAATATCTTAGTTATGCTCGGATGCATTCATTAATGGAATGGTAAGAATTCCATGGTAGGTTATTAGTAAAAGATGATAGGGTATATGGATGCTTGTAAGGCATTAATGGATATGTGGTGCCCGAATGACACAGATATTATGGTATAGATATGAGAGGTTTGAAGTAATAATATGAAGCATATGTGGTGCCCCAATGACGGATATGTGGTGTCTAAATGACATAGATACGATATGTCTAGAGAGACATAGATACGATATGTCTAAATGACATAGATACGATATATATTGCCATCATGGGACCAAGTAGGTTCTGGGATGTGGGTAAATATTGGGATTTATGAAAACTTTTGGAAATATATTTATGTTTTAGTATTGTAAATGTAAAATTATCTGATTCATAAATGCATTTACAGTTCTATATGCACATAATATAGGATAGACACTGCCAAAATTTATATGTAGAATTTCTCTTGGAAATAGAAAATTGGTGAGGTTATAGTAAAACTTCCTTTAAGGAGAAGGGAAGTGGTAGCATCCAGTATGGGCCATGGCATAGGATGGTCAAAATGCTTAGGGTGGGGGCACGAGACGTTACATCCCGAACTTCAGATGTTACAGAGGCAAGCATCTAACTTGCTAAAGTTTTACTTTAAACATTCCCAAACAACATCAAAAGTGTTGAAGTTCAAAGGCCCACGACTAAGGATTCATGCCGCTTTAGATGGTTTGAAGTTATTGCTTTAGATGTGCTAAAGAAATATTATAAGGCACCAATTAGAGTCATTCACAATGCAGCATCTTCCATCCCTTCAGACATTGTGAAAGACTACTTCAGTTCAATTAAAGTAGTGATGACTTCAGAACAAGCAACGACTTCAAATTTTCAAAAAATACGCCACTCGTAGAGTTCATCATCATTTCAAACATGATAAAGTCTTTACTTCAGACAATCTAAAGTCTTAGGAATACTTCAATAGTCAAAAATTTGAACATTCAATAGCATTCAATGAACTTTGTCCTCTCCAATGGGAAGAATTTTAATTTCTATATAAAAGGAGTAATCAGAGGATGTTCAAATTGGTTGAAAGAATTAAAGAAGTTATTAAAGTGAAATTAAAGAGCATTTACCTCAATAATAAAGTTTTCTTCCAAAGATTTAAACTCCAATACACTAAACTCTAAGAGAAGCATTCAAAGCTTATCATTTCATCAATTTTCAGGAGTTTGAACTATTTGCTCTTAACTACTTATCTTCATTAATCTTTACATTAATTTTGTACAAGTTGCCTACCTAAGAGGCATTTATTTCTATACAACTTTTAAGGTTTCTATTATAGCATGCAAGGGGCTTGATATCTCATTGTATTGCTTACAGCAAGTACTTAGACTTGCTAGGAGATTGTTGAGTTTCTTGTTAGCTCTTGATAAATTACCTGTAAGAGTTTTTGGTGAGCTCTAAAAACAAAAGTTTGTAGAGTTTGTTAGTGAGCTTAGGAAAATCAATGTGTACATTGATCAGAGTTAGCTAATCAAGTGTAGTGGAACCTGAGTATATTAAGACTAACTTAGAGAGTGGAGTAGGTACCAAGGGAAGAGCCAAACCACTATAAAATACATATGTTTGTGTGTTGTGTGATCTCTATCTATTTTATTTTGGCACTATATTTTTATTTGGCTAGAAATTTTAGAAGCTTAAATAACCCTGCCCCCCTCTTGAGCTACCACCTAAATAGGACCAACAATTGGTATCTAATGGGCTTCGCCTTTAACTTTGATTATCGGATTTTAACTTGTGAAGAGATCCCTACAAAATGGCTAATACTTTCCACAACACATTTGCTAAGGGACAATTCACTTCTAGACCCCCATTATTTGATGGTACCAAAACTGGTATTGAAAGATGCGTATGCAAAATTTTATGATTGCCACAAATTACCATTTGTGGCTTATCATTAAAGATGGAAAGGTAGTCCTAAACACTGAAGATAAATATACTAATGAGGACATTCAACCAATACAAATTGATCTCAAGGCAAAGAACTGCCTTTAATGCACCCTTTTCCACTCGAAGTTTGAAAAGATCTCCTCTTATTACTCTGCTAAGGAGATCTAGGATAAACTACAAATTGCACATGAGGGCACTAATCAAGTCAAAGAGACTAAAATCAATATACTTGTGCAAGAATATAAATCCTTCCATATGCAGGACATAGAGACCATATCAAACATGTTCAAAAGATTTTAAAAGATTACCAATAGGCTAAAGAATCTTAGAGAAACATATGATGAGCCTAAGTTAGTGAAAAAGATTCTGAGATTACTACCTAGGTACTAGATGCCTAAGGTGGATGCAATCCAAGAAGCAAAAGACCTGGACAAAATGAGCATCAAAGAGCTCATGGGTTCTCTAATGACCCATTAAGTTTTACTGAAACACAAAACTCCAAAAGAATTCAAAGGAAAGAGAGCCATTGCATTAAGAGCAAAATCTGATGATTATTCTCAAAGTGAAGCTTCTACTAGTGGAGTAGAAGATGAGAAAATGGCCATGATCAAAAGGAGATTCAAGGCCATGTTGAACAAAAAAAGTTTGGAAGTAGCTCAAGGAACAAATTTAAAGGCAAGGACAAGAAGAGAGAAATCCCCATTTGCTACAACTGCAGCAAGCCTAGGCACATAAAGTTTGACTGGTTATAGCTAGACAAAAAATAAGGGGAACAAAAAGAAAAGAAATACAACTCTTACCTTGAGAAGAATAACAATAACATCCACAACAGCATAAAGTATGAAAAGATGAAGAAAGCATTAGTTGCGTTGGACTTGATAGAAAATTTGATGCAAGATAATCTTAGTGAAAGCGAAGAAGAACATGAAGCTCAATTCATACTTTCACTAAAAGAATATCATAATGAACAGACAAGCATCAACTTCATGGCAATCCATGAAGAAGAGGTGAATTCTGAATTTGAATCTCCTAGCCTTGAAGAAACCCTAAGTGAGTTATATTTAGACTTCAAGGTTCTAAAATCTAAGCATAAGGAGACCAAGAAGGAGGTAAAGAGATTAACCAATGAATGCTCCAAGCTTAGAGATAAAAATGTTAAGCTCAAGAGTGAACAATGTACCATCAGTGACCTTGAGCAGATCAAGGCCAGAAATAATGCCCTTAGAAAAACCTTGACCTCCACCTTGTTGACAAAGAAACCTAAGATGAAATGTGGGAATCAACAAAAGAAAAAAATATTAATTCTCGAAGAAAGCATGGACCCAAGCAGACCATGACTTGGGTTCCTACATCTATTGCTAATGCAGTAAATGTAATTTAGTCTCCATATGTTAGATTAGTGGCATCAAGGAAATAGTAGGTACTAAAGTATTCAGCCACTAACTCCCCTGGACCCATTTCCAAATGGGTACCAAACATGAAAGCCTAACCTTGTGAATATAGGTGTGCTTGAGAATCATAAGGAGCGACATATGATATACCAATGTTGGTTGCTCCATGCACATGAGAAGGGAGAACGAGCTATTCACTAAGCTGAAAGAGAAGAATGGTGGAACAGTGACTTTTGTAGACAATGGGAAAGGTAGAGTGGTTGGGATTGGTAAGGTCAACCAACCACATTCTACTATTATTTCTAATGTTTTATTTGTAGAGGGATTAAAGCATCAACTACTGAGTGTTAGTCTGTTCTGTGATAGTGGCTATAAGGTTATGCATGAGTTTTATATTTATTGAGTTTCAGATCAATCTAACTTAGTTGTAGTCTTAGGTAGAAGGCATGGAAATGTGTATGTTGTAGACTTCATGTTGTCCAAGCCATTTGTCTTGTTAGTCATGATGAGTCTTTATTGTGGCTTAGAAGATTAAGACATGCCAACAAAGACATGATTGAAAGACTATATCATAAAGACCTTGTTGTTGGCCTACCTGAAGTAAAATTTGACAAAGGACAGTTGTGTGATGCTTGCTTGAAAGAAAAGCAAGCAAAAAAGTCTTTCAAATCTAAAAAAGAAGTGTACACAACTAAACTTCTTTAGTTGCTACACATGGACTTAGTGGGACCAACAAGAACTAGGAGTCTTGGAGGAAAACATTATGCATATATCATTGTTGATGACTATAGTAGATATACCTGGATGATGTTTCTTGCAACCAAAGATGAAGCTTTTTCATTATTTAAGATCTTTTGCAAGAATGTGCAGAATGAACAAAGCTCTCATATTATTACCATAAGGAGTGATCATGGTGGATGATTTGAAAACCATAAATTCACAGACTTTTGTGAAAATAATGACATCTTTCAAACTTTCTCTGTACCAAAAATGCCCTAACAGAATGGAGTGGTTGCGGGAAGAATAGATCTTTGCAAGAGATGGCAAAGATTATATTGAGCGAGTATAATTTGCCACAATACTTTTGGGCTGAAGCTATGAATACCGCTTGTTATGTTATTAATAGAATTCATACTAGGCCATTGCTCAATAAGACTCCATTCAAATTTTATTATGG
The DNA here is from genome assembly GCA_036873735.1 of Pouteria campechiana. Lineage (NCBI taxonomy): Eukaryota > Viridiplantae > Streptophyta > Magnoliopsida > Ericales > Sapotaceae > Pouteria > Pouteria campechiana. Next base: position 5,484 of record JAYJMB010053660.1, read on the forward strand.
TAAGAAGCCTAACATATCATATTTCCATACCTTTAGCTGTAAATGTTTCATCCTTAACAATGATGAAGAAAACCTTGGGAAGTTTGATAGTAGATCTAATGAAGGTAATTTCCTTGGCTATTCCATTGTTAGCAAGGCATTTAGAGTCTAAAACCTTAATAGTAGATCTGTTGAGGAGTCTATTCATATCAGATTTGATGAAACTACTAACTATTCAAAAAGAATAAGTGATTTTGATGATGAAATAGATAGAATCTCAACAAACATGGAGAAGATGAACTTGCAAAACCAAGATAAATAAGCTCCACAACCAAAAATAGCAATGGATGAAGCTAGACAATCCATAACAAAGGTAAATGAGGAAGGTAAGTCTTCTTTTTCTAGAGATTGGAGGTTCATGCATGCTCATCTAGAAAACTGAATAATTGGTGATTTGTACAAAAATGTTAGGACTAGATCATCTTGTCACCAAGTATGTGGTAATTTTGCTTTTATTTCTAAAATAAAGCTAACCTATATAGAACATGCTTTAGAAGATGAGAATTGGATTTTAGCTATGCAAGAAGAATTTGATCGATTTAAAAGGAATGATATATGGACTCTTATTCCAAGACCATACCATCAAACTATTATAAAAATTAAATGGGTCTTTAGAAACAAACTTGATGAATCTGGATTAGTAGTGAGGAACAAGGCAAGTTTAGTTATAAAGGGGTATTGTCAGGAAGAAGGGATAGATTTTGAGGAGTCTTATGCCTCTATTGCTAGGATAGAAACCATTAGAATGTTGTTAGTTTTTGCATCCTTCATGAATTTCAAACTCTATTAAATGGACATCAAATTTGCATTCTTGAATAGCTTCTTTAATGAAGAGGTTTATGTGGAATAACCCCATAGGTTTGAAGACCCTCATAATCCTAACCATGTCTTCAAACTCAAGGAAGTTCTCTATGATTTAAAGCATGATCTTAAAGCTTGGTATGATAGACTACGAAGATTTTTGATTGAGAATGGATTCTCAAGGGGTAAGGTAGACACCAGTCTTTTCATTAAGCATGCTATGAATGATATACTTATTGTTCAAATTTATGTTGATGACATTATCTTTGGAGCAACTAATGAAAATTTGGGTCAAGAATTTTCTAAGACAATGTAGGGAGAGTTCAAAATGAGCTTGATGGGGGAGCTAAATTTCTTTCTATGATTGCAAGTGAAGCAGATGAAAGAAGAAATCCTAATCTACCAAGCAAAGTATATAAAGGAATTGTTGAAGAAGTTCAACCTTGAACATAGGAGAAGATTTGGAACTCCTGTGAGCAATTCCATCAAAATAGATAAGGATAAGAAATATAAATCTGTTTGTCGAAAGTTATAAAGAAGCATGATAGGATCTCTTTTATAGTTGATTGCAAGTAGGTCAAATATAATGTTTAGTGCCTATATGTATGCTAGATTCTAGTTAGATCCTAGAGAATCACATCTAACTGCTGTTAAAAGAATCTTTAGATACCTCTTGGATACTCTAAACCTCAATTTATGGTATCTAAAAGGTTCAAATTTTGAGTTAGGAAGATACTCAGATGCTTATTTTGCTGGATACAAAGTAGGTAGGAGAGTACATTGGGGATATGTTAATTTCTTAGAAGCACGATCATCTCATGGTTTTTTAAAAAACTAACATCCGTTACATTGTCTATTGTTGAAGCTAAATATGTAGCAATAGGCAGTTGTTGTGGATAGATTCTCTGACTGAAATAGCAGTTGGATAACTATGGTCTAAAACTTGTTGATTTAGCCACTAGATGTGACAATACTAGTGCTATAAATCTGACCAAGAATCTAGTTTTTTCTTCTAGATCTAAGCTTATAGAAGTCAGGCATCATTTTATTAGAGATCACATTCAGAATTATAATGTCTACTTAGAATATGTACAAGCTGAAAATCCATTACTAGACATTTTCACTAAGTAACTCCTAGAGGGTAGATTCTATAGAATTAGAAGGGAGCTTGGTGTGATAGATCCACAGGCATAATATATACTCATTGCATAATCATCTTATTATGCTTGTGTTTAAATTATTTGAATGCTTACTCCTACATTATTTATGCTCTATGATTCATGTCTTATTTTGCCTTAGTTTTCTAGTAGAAAGTATGTTAAAAGAATGTTAAAACTGTTAAAATTGTGCTAAACAGAATGAAATTGATCATTAAGCTCATTATAGTCCAAAAGCATAAGTCAAGCCTATTTAGGAAACTTCATAGTTTAAGGTCGGGAATAGATATTCCAATCCTAGTCAGACCTTCTATAATCATCATTATGATTTGATTTCATATTCTAGATGGCAGTTTAAACTTTAGCAAACATTAAGATTATATGAATCTTAGGGAAAACAATTCCATATAATACCTATGTTCCTATCCCCCTTAATGAAAAAACCTTTTTGATAATGATAACAATGGGGAGAAATTATGAAAGAAGATAAAAAGAGTGTAAGAGGGGGAGATGAAGATAAAAAGAGTGTAACAGGGGGAGATAAGAGAATTAATTATAAAAGGGGGGGAGGGGAGATAATTAGATAATGAAGAAATAAGAAAATTTATAAAACCAAAACTTGTGCAGAATTTTACTCTTAGTTAGTAAAGTAGATGCAATTGTTCAGGGGGAGATATCTAGTTTAAGCAGAATATTCATTTCCTTAGTTCCCTTATATTATTTTTGATTCTAAAAGGTAAATCACTCAAATGTTTTATCATCATCAAAAAGGGGGAGATTGTTAATCCAAACCCTCCTTTGCTTTGCTTGATTTTGGTGATGAATATGATTAACCAATTGAGTTTTGATGATGAGCAAAAACATGTGAGTCAAGTGTTAATCTACTAACAATTTCATTCCCAAGTGTGTAGTGGTTAATGTATAAATCAGATTAAGAAAAGTAACTTCAGACATGTGGACAATGTACACAAGCTCATATTAGAGACAAGATCCATAAAGAGTTTACAAAGGAAGAAAATAAAAATGCTCAAGGAAGAATGACACTGAACTTAAAAGAGGTTTTCAGATGTAATGGGACACATTTGAAACCATGAGGAATAAACTCAAAATTGAAGAAATTCAGAAAGTCTATAGAATGAAGGCTGTAGACACAAAGACATGATCTAAAATAACCTGAGAATTGTTTCAGATGTTCCACTTAAAGCTTCAAGGCCAAATTATAATTGAAGGATATGCTAGAACCAAATATGAGTTTCAAAGTCACTTAAGACATGCTTCAAATGTCCTAAAGTATGTTGCTAAAGTAAGCAAAGTTAGATGTCAAAGTTCAAAAGTAAAAATTACTTCAAATGTGGTGAAGCACATAGAAGCGAGCTTCAGATGGACTGAAGTCTCACTTCAGATGTACTGAAGCATGAAGCCAAGACACTGAAGGATTAATGCCATTACTGACATGCTAAAGTTTTACTTTAGAGGTGCTAAGACACGCTTACAACACATCAATGAAGGAACCAGTTTTAAGAGTTTGAAATTGACTAAGCTCAGACTTCACATGTTATGAAGGCAAGCTTCAGACATGCTAAAGTTTACCTTTAGACATTCCTAAACTAACATCAGAAGTGTTGAAGTTCAAAGGCGCGAGAATAAGGATTCATAATGCTTTATATGGTTTGAAATTTTTGGTTTAGATGTGTTGAAGCACTGTTACAAGGCGCCAGTTAGAGTCATTCACAATGTAGCGTCTTCCTAGACATGTTGAAAGACTACTTTAGACTATCTAAAGTAGTGACAACTTCAGAATTTCCAAAGAAGCACCAATCATAGAGTTCTCCATCATTTACGATGTCTGAAGTCTTTACTTTAGATAGCTTGAAGCCACGTGAACACATTCAATGGTCAAAAATTCAAACATTCAAAAGCATTTTATGAACATTGTCCTCTCCAATGGGAAGAATTTGAATCTCTATATAAAGGAGTAATCAAAGGACATTCAAAGTGGTTGAAAGAGTTAGAGAAGTTATTGAAGTGAAGTTAAAGAGCATTTACCTCAACAATAAAGTTTTCTTCCAAAGATTTCAACTCCAATGTGCTAAACTTTGATACAAGAATTCAAAGCTTATCATTTCATCAACTTTCAAGAGTTTGAATTATCTACTATTAATTGTTTATCTTCATTCATCTTTGCATAAATTTTGTACAATTTTCCTACCTAAGAGGCATTTATTTTTGTATAACTTTTAATGTTTCTGTTATATCAAGCAAGGTGTTTGTTGTCTAGTTATATAGATTATAGCAAGTAGTTAGACTTGCTAGGAGATTGTTAAGTTTCTTGTTAGCTCTTGAGAAACCAATTATAAAATTTTTTGGTGAGCTTTGAAAGCCAAAGTTTGTAGAGTTTGTTGATGAGCTTGAGAAAACCAACGAGTGTACATTTATCAGAGTTAGCTGATCAAGTCTCATGGAACCTAAGTGCAGTAGTAAGACTTGTTGGATCCCTTAGTATGCTTGGCTTAACCTAAGAGGAGGGGGGTGAATTAGGTTTATAAAAATCTCTTAGTTAAATCCTATTAAATCAATTTCCCTCTTTTCATGCTTTTGTTCAAATTTTGAGGGGATAAATAATAAAATACTGTAATGTGAGAAAATAAAGCAATCACATACAGAACACATAAATAACATAATTTTTTATAGTGGTTCGGCAACTGTCCCTACTCCACTCTTCAAAGGAGACACCCCTTGTGCCTTAGGTTCCACTATAACTTTATAGTGAAAATACAAATAGTGCATCCAATACTCTTTTAAATTCTAACTCTAGGAGGCATAAATAAATCAAGACCGATTGTAAGACACACCCCAGCGAGCGCTTTGCTCTTCTTGATTTTAGCTCAAGGGAGTGTAAACTGAGTGTCTCAACACTCCTCTAGATTCCAGCTCTATGGGGCTTAACAACTAGTGTCTCCACACTCTTCTAGATTCTAGCTCTTGGGGGCCTAAACAAATTAGCAAATTAGTTGTGAGACACAATCCAACAAACTAGAACTGCTCTTCTTAGCCTTGGTCTCCAGTACCAAGTTAAGGAATACACAAATAAAATAAATAAAATGATTTATACTTTGAGCGTGCTTCTTGTTGAGAACCAAGGAAGACTTGATCTTCAGTAACTATTGATATTACAAAAGATCTTCCCTTAATGTTGTAGAGACAAGCCTTGAAAAGTATTGAAGAAATGTTGGATGCTTTAGCTTAGGTTGCTTGAGGATTGGAAAGATAGGGCTTTAGTAGATCCTCAATAATCACAGCTTTTAACAACCTTGAAACATCCCTAAGCTTTTCCTTAAAGAGATCTCTCAACATTATAACCATTGGAGTAGAAGTATTGGGATGATGTAGCTTCCAACATTTGAATTTTTGACAATTGGATGTTGATAAGTGGTACTGCTGGTAATATGGATATGGTAGGTGGTATGGCATATTAGTTGTGGTCATTCTTTAGAAAAACTCCTGAACCAACCTTACTGCAATTGGCAGGTAGTATGCAGTATCAACTGCGCTCCCAAGCTATAGGCATAGGCAGTATGTTGCTGCCAGGTGGTATCTTTCCCATTGCTTTGGATAGACTCAAAAGCTTCATACTATCTAAAAAATAGTAGGCAATAGGAAAATGCACCTCCAGCATTTGGCTACGGGGTAAGCAATATGTGCAAGCAGCTGTGCTATGTGGTTGCGGTCCTGCACTAAGCTTTTGCACTTTGCCACTTTGTGAAACTTGATATTTTTTCATTTTATGTTAAAATATGTTATCCACATATAATTTGCATAAGTTATGGAACATGGACAAGCAATTATAATCATGTTTTTTATTTTTAGAAAGATAAGCTCATTTAAGAACACATTCTTTTGCATTCAAAAGGATATCTCTTTAAGGCATATATTTTTCATCTTTGCAATTTAATTTTATATAGAACTCATTTAGACATAATTGAATATCATCCAATATATTACAATATGATAAACCAAGATGAATGCATTATGGATCATGATGATTTCTCCATTTTCTAATGATTTACTAATATGTTTACATGTGATATCCTTGAATTTCGAGGTAAGGAAACATTTTTCTTAAGTAATTATTTTATTATAATTAGACACATGAAATTATTAAATTTGTGAAGGGATTTTATTAAGTAATTTAATGTGATTATGGAAGGGATGACATTCTGATTATATGCATTTTTTGAAAGCATTATTGAAAGAGATTAGGGCAGCACATGTATGATAGGGGGGTTGCACCAATGGGGCACCAAATCCAAGACAAGATTATGTGCTCCACCACCCCCCTCTTCTTCCCAAAATCGTGCCCTCTTCTCCCATTCACACCCTCAAAGCCCTAGCCACTCTTCACGCCCATTTATCATTGATTTTAGCTTGGAAATTTTGGTTTCCACGTGCAATCATTAACACGTAACAAGGGAGTCTAATCCCAACCCATTTGGACGTGATTAGGGAAGGAAAATTTCTGTTTCATCAAGAAGAAATCAACCTTGCTACTGTGTGTGGAAAGTGGCGTGGTTATTAGAGTAGGGAGCTTCATTTTGTTAAGAAATCAACACACAAATAGTTAGTAAGAACTCTCCCTCCAAACATTGTTTGCAAATTTTTATTTTAAGGTGTAACACTTGTGGTGTTGAAATTTGGGAGAAATTTTTTACATTTCAGTAAAATGAGGAATTGAGGTGATACATAGTATTTTATAAAGAAATTTGTTATGGAAAACTAAATTGAACAAAGAGAATGGCTTCATTAGTAGTTTTGAGTGAAAAAGAACTTAAGTGGTTATTTTGAGTAAAGTCATGTATATGACTTGAAAGACTAATGTAGCATGATTATTATGTATAATGTGTTGTGTATGAGATATTGAATCAAAATTTTGAGATAATTTTGGAATTTTAAACTATTGATTTGAAGGTTATGTGAAAAGAACTAAAATGGTGAAATTGAGGAAAGGCACAATTATGATCTATGTTAATGACATAATATCATTATCATAGGCATTGTGATGTGTAGGGAATCTTGGTTTAAGAATTGGGTGTAATTTGGAATGGAATTGGAATGTGGAGTCATTTATAGTAGAAAATTTAGAAAAAATTCAATTAAGAAGAACTCAAATGGTGAATTTGGAAAAAAGCATATCTATGATCAATGTGAATGGCCTAAGATAGTTATTATGTGTATTGTAATATGTGTGAAATATTAGTTTGATTTTTGGATGCATTTTGGAATAAAAATGGCCTATGAAGTTACTTATGACAGAAAAATGTCTGTAAAAATAACTTAATAGGTGATTTTTGATAACTGACCTCAAATGAGGCATTGAATGGTATAAGCATAATTCATTTCATGTATGCAATGTGTGGGAAGTATTTATTGGGAGATTTGAAATGTTTTATGTAAAAATGGGGCTATGGTGATTTTTCATAATTGTAAATGTTGAACTGGAAGAAGGGTTCATTGTGATCATTTTTTGACATGGATATTGGACTAATTTGAAAGCATATTCAAAATCAAAGTTGTATCTTATGAAATTATATGTCCAATGGAAGAAAAATCATTCAATTCTGATATCATATGAGAAAGTTATGACTAATACACCAAAACTATTCCAAATGACTAAAAATAACAAGATGAATGAGATGGGTCAATATTATAGAACTTTTTGGCATAGTTTTGGGCTGATTTAGAAAACATTGTTAACATAATAGTTGTATCCCTTGAAATTATCTTTCTAATGCCTTAAAAATAAGGTCATTTAGACATCATATGTAAATGTTATGATAAAATTACTATCACTATGTTGGACATAAAAAGCTTGCCACGGCAAGATTCCAAAAAATAAATTTTTGGGCATCTAGCAAGACCTTGCCACGGTAAGGTAATTTTTTGTTATAGCAAGGCTTCAAAAATTGCATATTTTGGCTATCTAGTAAGGCCTTGCCACAACTAGGCTTTTTTCTACCGTGGCAAGGGTTCACTGGCATATCGGAGCATAGGAAAAATGAGACTTTTTAAACCCAAATCCCATTCCATTTTCATTTGTATCCATCCCATTTCTTCTCCCATGTCCAAAACTTTATGCCGTAGCCCCATTTGATCCAATTTCTTGTCATCTGAACTTAAAAATAAGTGAATTTTTATCATCCAAGCATGCTAAGGTAAATGGGGTTTTGGCATTTGAATGGTGGAAATGAAAGAAGATTCGAATTCTTGCAAGTGGAGAAACCTAAGGGGAGCTTTGAGCTTAGATTCTTCTTCATGGGAGAAGACATCTTCGAATTGCATGGTAAGTAATTTTTCCCATTCGAATTCATGTTGTATATTGAACTAGGGTTTTAGAGTTATGAAATTTTGGGGTGAAAATGATGAATTTGGTATGAAAATCATGGAAAAATCAATTTAACTATGGTTAATGATATGTTAGAGCTAATTTTGGCATAAAAATTGATGATATTACCAAGATAGGGTTTTTATGAATACTAAAAATTAGGAAAATTCATGTGAAATTATTATAGGAGAAAAGTTTAATATATGATTTATAATGTTTTGAGAATTATTTAGGTTGTTTTGGATTGAAAAATCTAATTTTTGGACAAAGACCCATATTGGGTAAAAAAAGATTTTGACTATAAAGTGTTTAAGTGACAAATTGGGCAATTTAAGGACTTAAACTTTAAATTGCATGTTATTAATAGTAAAAATATGTTGAGTACATTAATTTTTATGGTATATTAATAAGAATGCAATTATGCATTTGGAAAGTAGATATGAGTAATAATAAATTAATTTGAGTTATGGTTGTAAATGAGTAGGATTGTTACCCTGTTCAAGATGATCTGAGAAGGATGAAAAGATAGCATTGGAGGAATGGTTGAGAGCTAAGAACCTAAGGTAAGTAGGCACCTCTCCTTTGTTTAGTTAGATTATATATTGGGGATGAAAATCCCGTATGATTGTATCTGGGCATGGTTGTTTTGGTTGGGGATTGTGAACATCTCTTCTGTGTTTGAGATTGATGCATTTGATTTGTAGAATAGTGGGTATCCCTTGGATTGGGCTAGTGATGTTTGTTATATGATCATTATTCTTGTATATGATTGTCTGTTGAAAGGGATGAAGAACATCCCACTAAAGAGCATGTGTAAATTGTGGAATTTGATAATGATAATGATAAAATGGTAATGTTTGAGATATGGAAACATTTAGCATGAATTGAGTCTATTGTAGAAATTAAATATAATGTACTGAATTTTGATTATATTTTGTTATTACATGCCTACTACTAAGTTGCCCGGACTCACACCTTCTTGTTTTATTGTTTTTAGCTATCAAATCAAGTAAAGAATCCCAACTGAGGCTTGGGACTAGTGAGCTAGCTTTAAAGACATTATTCTTGTGATAGAATAATTTGGATTTATAATTTATTTGGATTGTATAATTATATTAGAAGATTTTCATTGATGTATAATTGAATGGCCTATCATAATAAAGTTTTTGTGTTTATAGATGAATTGTATGTTAGCTTAGTGGATGTATTGCCATCATGATTCACATTCAATCTTAGGCTATGGGAATGTGGGTGTATGCTTAGAATTTATATTATTACTTTATGTTAGTTTATATATGACTGTACTAGTTTGGACAGCCCCATTTTCTGGGGAGACTCTATCCAATTTTTGATAAAAATTAGGCCAATTAGAAAATGTGACTCAAGCACCCCACCCTAAAAGTGGGCAAGTCAAGGTGAAAATACAGTGCAAAGTGGTAAGTCGTACCCTAGAAGGCGAGGCATGACACTAGGATTACAAACATGCAAAACATGGTCTGTTTTGGGGGGATTTTGTGTGGATTAGTTGGGAATTTTATGGGAAAAATGATCAAAACATGTATTTGCAAGGTTTTGATGAGGATTGGGCATGAAAGATTTGGGTATCTTTGTGAACAACAACATTCTCAAATGTGGGACTGGGAACTTCATGATTTGTGATGTTGGACAACAATTGGTTGATTTTTGGTGTTTAATTAGTTCATCTATGAAGCTAGAGTAATGCTAATTATACTAAATACACGATGTATGTTCTTGAAATGCATAAAAATTAGTACATGTTGCTGAAAATTTATAGTTCAATCCATGCATATGAGATGCTTGATGAAATATCTCAATGTGAAGTGAAGTGTATTTAAATGGTTTGATTTTAACCCTAATTATCCATTAAATAGACTCTAAAATCAGGTTTTAAATGCAATAAATGAATATCTAAGGATTGTTTAAAACTTGGGCAACAATAGTAGTTCATTGGCATGCAAACTTTCACTTGAATGCATTTAAAAAATCTCCCAAAAAAAGTAAACCGCAATATGGGTAGACTGTGCACTTGGAAGTTGTGTTTATTTGACTTGACTTGATGAATGAAATGGGAGAGAAATCAGATAGGCTTATACACTTGAAAACCATGGCAATTTCCATGTTGAATGATGTTTAAAGGCCCTCCATTTGGTAGCTTAAAGAGGGGTTATAAACCTGAAGTTTTGCATCTCTTATAACTAGGTTAATATGGATTTGATAGGGCTGTTTTAGTGTTTACAAAGCTTACCCAATTGTGGAAATGAATGAAATGATGTTTAGGGACAATAATTAATCTTAAATAGGGTACTTTAGTGAAGGAAGCCCTAAAATTGTGATTTAAGTAAAACCCCCCAATTTTTGATCATATGGAATCCCAACTTGCAATGAATGATGATTTCCAACTAGAACAAGTGTTGGAACATGTAATTGAATCATATGGACTTGTAACTTGAAAGGGGCAAATTTCACTTAATAGTTTATGAAATTGAGTTGGATCTTCTATTTAGACATATGTGAATATCAATTGTGATGCATGTTATCTATGTAGGATTTGTTGGGCATTGATTTGGGAGACAAGTGTTGAATTGAAGGTTGTGTAATTGTACTTTATTGAGGTAAGTAATTCTCTTTTCCAATACATGCATCCATGAATCAAGACTTGGAATACGGGTCCTTTTGTACATCAATTAGCATCCGTTTAGTGGCTATAAATGGCCTCCTTAGGATGAGTGGAATCTGTTGGTCCTCCTCCATGTTAAGAACTATGAAATCTGCAGGAAAGATAAACTTGACAACTTCTACTAGAATGTCTTCCACAATACCTCTTGGATGTCTGATTGTGTGATTAGCTAGTTGGAGTAATACTATGGTTTCTTTCACATCTCCCAATCCTAATTTCCTAAAAATAGAAAAAGGCATTAAATTAATACTTGCACCCAAATCACACAATGCCTTTTCAAAATAAGTACCCCAACAATGCAAGGGATAATAAAACTCCCTAGATCTTTCATCTGTTGTGGTAGTTTATTTTGCAAGATGGTTGAATATTCCCCATTAAACTTAACAATTTCATATTCCTCTAGCTTCCTCTTGTTTGCCAATATCTCCTTTAAGAATTTTGCATAGCTTAGCATTTGTGCTAATGCATTTGCAAAAGAAATGTTAATATCCAATTTTTTAAATACATCCAAAAATTTCAAAAATTTCTTATCCATCTTATATTGCTGGAGTCTTTGAGGAAATGGAATTGGAGGCACATATGGCTTGGGATTGTCTTAAAGCAATTTGCTCTTTCTTGCCTCTTTTGGTTGTTTAGCAATTTTTCGTGTTTGCCCTTTAAGGCTGGTTTTTTTGCTTCTTCTTCTCCCACTTGCTTTCCACTTTTTAGGTTTACAACCTTTACTTGTTCAATTGGATTTTAGTAAAGAACCTTGTTGTCTTCTTGAAAACATGTTAGCCAACTATGTAACTTGCATCTCCAGATTTTTGATTGATGCCTCTTGATTGTGAGGCCTCATGTTTGTGCAGTTCATGAATTCTTAAGTAGTGTTCAGGAAGTTTTGAGTGCTACTAACTAGTTTGATGACAATTTCTTCTAGATTAGGTCTCTTCTCTTCTGGTTGCTTGGATTTTGATGTTTGTCTCATTGCATTCTGATTTTTTGATGAAAATTTTGGATGACTTTGCCAACCTGGATTGTAAGTGTTGCTATAGGGATTGTACAATAAGCCTGTGAAAATTACCAATAAAATTAGAGTTCTCACTAGATTGTGTAAAAGTGTTACCTGCCTGACAATCCATGCTAGCATGTTCTCCACCACAAAAATCGCATGTCACCATCTGAATTTTCATGACTAAAGCATTCATGTTGTTTATATTCCGATTCAATGCCTCAAATTGTGCAGTGAGAGCATCCACTTCATACACTCTGATTGGTCTCCTCATAGATAGCCTCTTAGTAGGCCACTGATAACTGTTGGATGCCATCTCCTCCAATAGTTTGTAAGCTTCTTTTAAAATTTCATTATTCAATAATCCTCCTGCAGCTGCATCAAGCATAGAACAAAAATTTGGACTAGTCCCATTATAAAAAATTTTTACCTGCATTAATATGGGTAGTCCATGATGTGGGCATCTCCTCAGCAAGTTCTTAAATCTCTCCCATGCCTCATATAGTGATTCATTGACCATCGATATGAAAGTTATAATATCGTTATGCATCTTAGTAGATTTTGAAGGAGGGAAAAACTTACTAAGAAATTTCTATGCCATAGCATCCCATGTAGCCGAGAAGAAAGCCAACTTTTAGCTTTGTTCTTCAGAGAAAATGAAAATAACCTAAGCCTGATTACATTATTAAAAGCTCCATCATATTTGATTAAGTCATAGATATCAAGAAAAGCATCTATGTAGCTGTTTGGATCATCACTTGGAAGTCCACTGAATCTCACCAATTGCTAAAGCATATGAATGAGAGATAACTTGATCTCAAAATTGTTGGCTTGAACTGTAGGTCTTCTTATGCATGATGTTTATCCCTGAACAGTTGGAGTGGCCTAATCTCTCAAGAGCCTACATGGATTTTTAGCTAAATCGCTCTAGCTACACCCTCTTTTTCCATATTTTCAGTCAGATTTGATTGTTCTCTTCGTCTTCTTTTGTAATACGATTAATTTCTGGGTCAAATTCAGGTAGATCGCCTTACTGACTTCATACCACATACCACTCTCTGCAACAAAGAAAATAATAAAAATAAATTAAATCTAGAATTCAAAATGAACTAAACCTAAGAATCAAACTAAATATATAAACTAGAAACTATGCAGAAGAAAAACTGAAGTAATACCAATCTTAATTAGTATTGATATTAGAGTATAACTTCACTGTTTTCCTAGCAACAATGCTAAAAACTTTTTGGGTCTCTTGCAAGTGCATACGATCACAAGTAATATAAATGAGATGAGTTGAGTATCATTTCCATGAGGAATTAGGTTGGTACACACTAACTACCAAACTTGTATCAAATCAGTATTATTTGATTGAGGGAATTGTAACAATTATTATAAAAACTAAATCTAAATAGAACAATTGATTCAATAGATCACAAGATCAAAGGAAGCGAGGTCAATAGATGAAATATCTAGGGATTCAACTTCATCTAGCAAATCCACTTGTGCTGATGAATTGCATTCAGTAAATTATCATTCCTTTCATTGTCAATCGGATGCACTAAAGTAGACACCCTTTCTCAAGTGTTATGGTAGGTGTGTGCCTATTAAAGTGATCTACTATGTTTCCATGCAAATCCAAGTCAATAAACTCATTAAGCTTAGGCATCCATGTATAATATATACATTTGCAAGATCATACTCACACTAATTGCATATGTACAATGGTTATCTCTAAACTTCATTGCATCATATGTTCTTCAATTTAAAAGTCTATCCCTAATTCATTTCTCTTGAGTATGCATTAGGAATCTCAAATCATACAAATGGTAGATAATTACATGGACACATTAAGCTTAGAAAAGAATAAATAATGAGGAAGAAGATAATTAAACTCAAAAATCAAACATCAACACAAAATTCATTGCTAGGATCCATCTAAAACTAGATAAAAGAAATTTAGAATATTATATTTGAATTAAAATCAATTGAGTAATTGATAAAAATTATCATAATCCAAGTTTGAATTTTGATTCAAAAATAATAGAAGAACTAAGTAGAAAAAAAAGAAAAAAAAGAAGAAAAATAGAATATGAAAGTTGTAGCAGCTTTCTCTAAAGATCTCCTTGCTCTAAGCTCTTCTCCCTTGTATCATCACCAAAACTCCCCCTTGTTTCTGTGTTCAAAACCCTTTAAAATAACCCAATATTTTTTGCACTGACATAAGGATTCCCAAAGTGGTCTTGCGCAAAAAAATATTAAACTTCCAAAAATATCACATTTTCACACACAAAGTCTATCCATCAGAAGTAGTTTGAGCAATTTCATCATAACTTTCTCATATGATGTCCAAATTACATAATTATTGAATTATTAGAAAGATAATTTCAAGATATGCATTTTCATGTTGAAACTTTCTCTAAATCTTCTTGTATATGTGCCAAAATATTACTTAAAGTAACACCAATTAACACATATTGTGTTCAGAAAATCTCTAGAGATAGTTGTACTATTTTGGCCATAACTTTCTCATGCTAACTACTAATCATGTTATTTTTTATTTTTGGATAGATTATGTTGAATGCATTTTTCAAATCATCCTCCATAAATGTCAAAAATTACCTTGAACTAGTCTTAGTGCAACACACATAATGCTAAAAATATCTTCCTCCTGCAATACACTGGCTTCACTTTTTGAGTCGCAAGTCAATTTTTAGGGTTGCAACTCCACTTTTTGATGCCCACTAAATACAAATGCTTCTTGATTTCTAAGCCACAGCTCTATTTTCTACTGCCCACTATATCCTAGAACAATGTTCACTATTTTACCCATATCTTTCTCATATGATATCAGAATCATATGATTCTTGATACATTGTAAAGATAATATAAAAGGATGTAACTTATATGTTTATCACCTTTCTTAAATTAGTCTCAATATATACCAAAAATAGCATCAAAATGATGCCTTTTTGTAATCTTTAACAATTTTAACACCTGAAATAAAAAGTAACTCCATTAAGTGAAATCCATAATCAAAAATAACAAAATTACATCAATTAAGGATATAAAATATGAGAATTTAGGTATTAAAATATGATAAAATATGAGCTCATCAATTATTTGTATGTAGAGAAGTGTGATATTTACATTGATCATAAAAGTTGGAAATATATGTTTACACAAACGGAGTTGAATATGAGACAGAGAAGATGTTTAGGGTCATTGGAGGAATTTGATTTGAAGTAGTGCAAAAGATACTTGAGGAAGCCCATTACTCATCATATACCATTCACCCAGGTAGTATGAAGTATAATGTAGCCAAATATGTGGTAAGATGCTTGACATGTTAAAAGGTCAGGGCGAACACTAGAGGCTGGGTGATTTGTTACAGCCCATTGAGATTCCCAAGTGAAAATGGGAAAACATTACTATTAAGTCTAACCCCTTTACTAAGCTTGATTTTGATGATGAATGAGATTAAACAACTAAGTTTTGATGATGAACAAACAAATGAGTGAAGAATTAAGGTACTAACAGATTACTTTCCAAAGGATGCAGTATTAAACATCTAAATAGATTAAGAAGAGTAACTGCTAGTAATAAAAGGTGTTAATTGTAAAATTATTACATTAACCCTTCAAAGAGAGATATTCAAAAGGAATGCTCAAATAAAAAGATGTTCAAAATCACTAAGAAGTAAATCAGAATTTGTTCAGGGATTTGGCATGAAAGTTAGAAGTTAAGAAGAAATCAAGAATCAAATCAGAACTCTGTTAGAAGTACTTCAGAAACACATCAGAATCAGAAACAAACTACAAAATTCAGAAGCACTTAGAAGTTATCAAATGTATCTCAGAACCATGCTAGAAGCATATCAAAATCTCCTCAGAATCAGAATGTAGCATTATTGCACATCAGAAGACAAATAGAAGTTTTCTCAAAACTACAGAAGTATGTCAGAAGCTAATTAGATAAACTTTCTACACTCAAAATTTCTTTAAAAGAACAAATAAAAGCAAAATTAAGGCATACATAATTAATCTAGATGTAAAAACTCAAATCAAAATCTTCTCAGAAGATCTTTAGAAACAATATAGGAAAATGTTAGAAGAAAAATTGACCCTTAGAAAGATCATTTAATATTTAAAAGCAACTTAGAATATTGACACACTATAGAATCAACTTAGAAGGAACTCAAAAACATTCTCAAAGGCATTTTAAAGAAAGCATGAGTCGAAGAAGAATAACAAAAGGAAAATCTAAGTTTCATAAGTATATCAAAAGTTACTCAAAAGTTCTTTAGAAGCTTAGAATATGACCATTGAAGGATAAATTAATGCACAAAAAATTTGAAGAAGATACTGCTAAGAAATTACTTATCATAGAAATTCTAAAGAACAACTTTAGAAGTTCTGTTAAGCTATGAATCGAATGGCAAAAGTTTTGGGTACTTAACTCAGAATTTTTAATTTTTGAACCCCAAAGGAATGCAAAAAGTCATTACCTACTCTACCTAACTAATTTGAAAATAATGCTATAGATTGCAATGGCTAAATCTTTTCAAAGCCTATATAAAGATGATTAAGGAAACACTTAAAAGAATCTAAACATACTGGAAATCCTCTAATTCAAGAAGAGCATTTATGATCTTCCATCATTCAACTCTAGCTGCTACAACACTGCCAAAGTATTTGAAGCCTTCAAAACTAGATCTGCATCAACTTTAAAAGGAGTTTGAATCTGATCTCATTGTATACTTTATTCATTTAATTGAGTTTTAATTTTCGTACATGCCTGCCTAAGTAAGGGGCATTAATCTATACATTCTATTTTGAAAAATAAGTGAGTTAGTTGGTAAGATTTGTGAAACCAATAGTTAGTAAAAGTTTTTGGTTAGCTTTGAAGAACTAGTAAGTTAGTTGGTAAGCTTGGAAACTAATGTGTAAAAGTTTCTGGTGACAAGTAAGTTATCGGTGAACTTGTAAAACTAACAAGTGTTTTAGTGGAACCTGAGTTCAGTAAAGGAAACTGACTCAGGAAAGTCGAGTAGGAACCTAAGAAGGGCCAAACAACTATAAAAATATTGTATGTATATGCTCTAAGCTATTTTTTCTTTTATTTTAAGCACATCTCTCAAGTTATTGGCAAAAATTTCTTAAAGCTCAATTCACCACCCCTCTTGAGCTACCATCCAGTTAGGGACTAACAAGTAGTATCAGAGCAGGATTCACTAGTTAATTTTCAATTATCAGTATATTAACTTGTGAAGAGATTCAAATGGTCAGTATGTTCTACAACACATTTACTGAAAGACAATCCACTTCCAGTGATGGAACCAATTAAGAGTATTGAAAGATGAGGATGCAAAATTTCTTGATTGCCATAGACTGGTTCTAGCCTATAGAAAAGAATGGGAAGAATTTTAATAACATAGAAGATAAATATACAGCAAAAGATATTCAAACAATAGAACATAATGCTAAGGTAAAGAATTATCTCTTCTGTGCACTCTCTTCATCTGAATTTGAAAAGATTTTTACCTATGATTCAGCCTAGAAAATCTGAGATAAACTTCAAGTAGCACATAAAGGTACAAATCAAGTTAAAGAGACTAAAATTAATATTCTAGTATAGGAATATGAAGCCTTCTCCATGAAAGAATCAGAAACCATCTCTAAATATCTGAGATAAACTTCAAGTAGCACATAAAGGTACAAATCAAGTTAAAGAGACTAAAATTAATATTCTAGTATAGGAATATGAAGCCTTCTCCATGAAAGAATCAGAAACCATCTCTAAATATTTTGAAGGTTTCAGAGAATCACCAATGGACTGAAAAAATTGGGAGAAAAACATGAAGAATTCAAGTTAGTTAAGAACATCTTGATATTTCTAACTAGATTATTTGGATGCCTAAAGTGACTGCTACCCAAGAAGGAAAAGATTTGGATAAAATGATAGTGGAAGAACTCATGAGATCACTTATAACCCATGAAGTCTTAATGAAGCAAAAGGTTCCAAATGAATTCAAAGGCAAGAAGATTGCTTTACAAGCTGATTCAAAGAACGAAGAATCTTCAAAAGAAGCCTCCGCAAGTAAAGATGATGAGGATATGATAATGATAACTAGAAGATTTAAAACTATAATAAAGAAGAAGAAATTTGGAAACAACTTCAAAAACAACAACAAAAGCAAGAAAAAGAAAAAGAAGATTCCTATATATTGTTAGCATTATTATATATAATTTTGCTGATAACAAAAGTTGTATCAAGAGAAGAAACCAGTATGCTATAATCTCTAACAATCATATGTATAAATTGATAAACATTAATTAAAATAAACACATAATGATGAATGATTAATTATACTAGCATACAGTGTTTACTTTATGGGGCACACATAATGAACATTAATCTTTACTACATAAATTTGATTAAAACACATTAAGCACCATAATTACTTAAGCTTCCATATTAAGCATTTAATGGAATGTATATTATCCTTGCTTTATAAAATATTAAAATCACATAAGGATAAACTACACTCTAATACTATTATGAAAGCTAACAACGTAGCAAGTGCTGGATAATGATCATCTACAACAAACTGTAACAACTATCTACTACATTCCAAAGTAGCTAAACTAATGAAAACTGTGGAAGAAGAAGAAGAAGAAAGCAGAAGACAAGCAACAAGAAAGTTACATTAGAAAGCTTCCATGAACAAAAAGCAATGTGAGACAAACACAGCTTCGAAGATACGCTATAACGAGTTTGCATTGTCTGTCAACCTCAACGAGAAAATTTCAATAGATAAATGCAAAATGAGAAGTTAAAGATGAAGCCATGGTTGAAGAGCATAAAGGTATTCAAAAAAACTCAAGCTATCTACATCGACCAAAGAAAACTTATCTCAAATGAAGAAAGAAGAAGAAGCTTCATCAAATACTCAAATAAAGGAAGAAAGAAGAAATTGTCACCAGATAATCATTTGCAAAGAAGAAAAAACTTTATTTGATCTACAAAGTTAGAAGATTGGATTAGTCTGAGGACAGAAAGGCAATATGAGTAAAAAAGGGAGTGCAACTTCAGCTGAGCTAAGACAGACAAACCAAGAATGAAGAAACAAAGAAGATTGCAAGAACAAACCCCTTTTGTTACTTGAACTGTGCAGAACAATTAAAGAACTTCACCTCGTCTGTGAATCAAAAGTTTGTCTGTTATTTACAATAGACAAAGCATTAGCCAAAATTAAAAGATGTTATTGAAGTTGCACAATGAGTATAGATGAAGCTGAACAGATAAAGAAATTCTTGGATCGAAATGGGTATCAACAGAAAAAGACACGATCGTCTACAAGTTACAATAGACAAACCCATGCAACATGCAGAGTACTCAGTCTAAGACAAAGCAAAACAAAGTTCATCTATTGCTTACATCAGATGAATACTACACTTCATCTATTCGAGCAAGATAATGCAAGGTTCATCTGCCACCTCCAACAGATAATGAAGAACAAAGAAAAAACATCTCACTTCGTCTGTTCGTATAAAAAGAGAAGTTTGTCAATCGATCAACCCAACTTCGTCAGAACCACCTAGAGATGGCCTATTATCTACAACAGATAAAACTCATACATAAAGGATCGATCAACAAATAAATCTCCTGAAGGAATTGAGGCAGACAAAGAAGAGTTTGTCTATCAGTTAGTTCAACTTTATCTATGCTATTCAAAGTTTGTCTACTACTTACAACAAACAAAATCATTCTTATGGAAGTTCAACTGACAGACAAACCTTAGAAGAATTCATCCACAACTTATGGTAGACAAATGCAGATAGAGAGAGGCCATGACTTGTTAAAGAAAAATTGATTTATATGACTAAGCATACAAATGGCATCTGCACTCGAGCCATCATTGTACAGACTTATACCAGTTACCATTTTCGGTAATAAGTGGCACAACAAGTTTTTCAAAGCTACGAAGAGTGAAACGAGGAACACCTTTTAACATAGCACATCCTCCACTTTGAATGATGATGCAGCAGCACAAGACAAATTAGAAAGACCTAGACTTCAATGGCAGAAAATTCAAACGGTCTTATTCATTTAATGTTGCTCTCGTTTCCGCATTCAAAGGTGTTGGGATTATATTATACATATTTTTTATGATAACAAAACTTGCATGCTTAGATCTCTAATAATCATATATGGTTATGAATTAATAATAATTAATTAACATAAATACATAACCATGAATGATTAATTATACAAGTATATATCACTCAATTTATGGTGCGTACATAATAAACATTAATTAATCTTTACTGCATAAATTTACTAAATCATATTAAGCACCATAATCACGTAAGCTTTCATGTTATGCATTCAATAAAAATATATATTATCCTTGCTTTACGATGATACAATCATATGAGGATAAAATACATTCTGATTTTATGTATGAAAGCTAACAATATAGCAAGTGCAAAAATATTCAAGTGCAGGGTAATGATCATCTATAATAAACTATCATAAACTATCTGCTACATTCCAAAGTAGCTAAACTGCTAAAATTTGTGGAAGAAGAAGAAGAAGAAAGTAGAAGACAAGCAACATGAAAGGTTATAAGTGTTTAAAGGATGCTTCCATGAACAAAAGCATGGGAGAAAAACAAGGCCTCGAAGATGTGCTACAACGAGCTGGCATTGTCTATCAACCTCAATGAGAAAATATCAACAGACAAATGCAAAATAGGAAGTTAAAAAAGAAGCTATGATCAAAGAGCTTAAATTGCATTTGAAAAATTTGGACCACTTATACTTGATTTGATTAAAGTCTGTCTAAAATAAAGCACAAGGATAAAGAAGCAACTTAACGACTTGGTAGACAAATGAAGATAGACAAAGAAGCAATTACTGCCCAGACAATAATGCAAATAGTAAGAAGATTGGATTTGTTTGAGGATAAAATGATAATATAAATATAAGGGAGTGCAACTTCAGCTGAGCCAAGATAGATCAAGATTGAAGAGACAAGAAAGTCCCTAGAACAAACCCCTTCTGTTGCTTGAAGTATGCAGAAAAGTTAAAAAACTTTGCATTGTCTTCGGATCAAAAGGTCACCTGTTACAACAAATAAAGTTCAGCTAAAGCAGAAGACAAAGTAAATGTTACACAATGAGGATAGATGAAGCTGAACTAATAAAGAGCTACTTTGATCAAAACAGGCTACAACAGACAAAGTCACAATCGTCTACAACTTATGACAAACAAATGTGACATATAAAGTATTCTATCCAAGATAAAGCAAAACGCACTTCATCTATTGTTTTCACCAGATGAATGCCACGCTTCATCTATTTGAGCAAGTTGAAGTTAGCTTCGTCTAGCACCTTCAACAAATAATAAGGAACATAAGAAGAAAATTACACTTCGTCTATTAGTGCAAGACTGAGTGAACTTCGTCAGTTACTGCCAATAGATGATGAAGAACAAAGGAAGCATATCTTACTTTGTCTGTTTGTATTACATGAAATGTTTGTCAATCGATCAGCTCATCTTTGTCAACATCATTAAAAGTTAGTTTGTTATCTTTAACAGACAAAGCATATACATGAAGGATCGATTAACAGACAAATCTTTTAAAATTTTGAAAGACAAGGAAGTGTTTATCTATTAGTCAGTTTGACTTTATCTATGTCAAAGTTCATCTGCTACTTAACAGAAATAATCATTCTTATGGAAGTTTAACTGATAGACAAACCTTGGAACAATTTGTCTACAACTTATGGTAGACAAATGTAGACAAAGAGAGGCCATGACTTGTTAAAGGAAAACTCAATTTATGTGACTAGGCATACAAGTGGCATCTACACTCGAGCTGTCATTGTGCAGACTGTCACGCCCCACCTTCCAAGGTGTGATACTATATTTTTCCACATAAATTCACCAAGATCTGCCCACTTTTAGGGTGGGGGTGCTCTATCCAAAATCTGGTAGAGCCTTCTCTAAATTTCATCAATTTAAACCTATATGATATTTATCAAATAAAACAAAATAATCACATAAACTCTAAAACACACATCCACACTCCTACAGACCAAGATCGGCTCGAATCATGATGGCAGTATGCAAAATTGGGATCATATCATTCTAATACAACATTAAAGATATCTATCTATGACATGCCATACATTTGATCATACATTAATTGAAATATCTTCACTATAATTATACAAGCCCAATTCAAATATAATTATACATCACCCGGAACTTTTGAATCCAAATATTTAATTTACATACAATTTCCAATCCAATTTATCCTATCACAAAATAATCTCTTCAAATCGTGCTCACCAATTCCAACTCCTAGTTAGAATTCTTTACCTGTCTTATCAGCTAAAAAAAATAAATAAGAAGGCATGAGTCTAGGCAACTTAGTAAGTAGGCATGATTCAAAAATAATAATGAAACTAATTAGCATGTTTTAAACCAACACATAAATTTCATACCTAAATAATCAACAAATATACTCATGAAACCCTCATTTACATTATCAATTCAATCTTAAATGATTGCATTCAAGCATGCCAATATACTTCATACATACAAAATCAACTTTATCAATTTCTACAAGTCATAATATAATTTCTATAAATCATTGACACTATTCCTCAACAATCAATTAACCTTCCTGTAAACAAAAAAATATTAAGTATTCCAAACCAAGGGATATACATTATCCCAAACACTCATATACTCCAAACTAACTACATACCAACAATAAACAAATATGGGATATACACTATGCCCAACCAACATATAAATG
>JAYJMB010053671.1:0-28378 GCA_036873735.1 Pouteria campechiana
CCCCCCCCCCCCCCCCCCCCCCCCCCCCCCCCCCCCCCCCCCCCCCCCCCCCCCCCCCCCCCCCCCCCCCCCCGGTGTGAATGGAGCTTTCAAAAATTTTGGCCAATAACTTTAGAGATGTGCTTAAAATAAAATGAAGTAAAATTCATAGCACATATGCACAAGATTTTTATAATGGTTTGGCCCTTCCTAGTTTCTAATCTTACCAACATTCCAAGCTCACTAGAAACTTTTGCACATTGTTTTTCAAGTTTACTAACAAACTTACTAGTTTTCCAAGCTAACTAGAAACTTTTACAAACTGTTGGTTTTCAAAGCTCAAAAACTAACTCATTAGTTTTCAAAATAGAAAAGTATAGATTAATGCCTCTTATTTAGGTAGACTTGTACAAAAATTAGAGCTCAAATAAATGAACAAAATATGCAATAACATTAGATTTATCAAACTCCTTTGAAGATGATGCAGATCTCACATTGAATGCTTTGGCAATGTTGTAGTAGTTGGAGTTGAATGATGGAAGATCTTGAATGCTCTTTTTGAATGCTTGAGTCAGATGATTTTGTGTTTTTTGTATGTTTTGTGTCTTATTTTAATCATCCTTTTATATGCTTTGAGAGAAAATTTAGCCATTGCAACCTTTAGCACTTTTTCAAATGTTTGGTAGAGTTAGTATGACTTTTTGCATTCTATCTGACTTCAAAACTTCTAAGTTAAGTCTTCAGAACTTTTGATGCTCAATCCCTTGCTTATCAAAGTTTCTGAAGTAGTTGTTAAGAACTTCTAAGATAAGTAATTTTCTTGGCTGTATACTCTTAGATTCTCTAAAGGTTGATCTCGCTATCAACAGTCATATTTTAGACTTCTAATAAACTTTTGAGACATCTTTGAAGCTTGAATTTTGCTTCTGATATATTTCTTTAAGTCTTGTCTTTTCAAAGATGCTTCTGTAAAAACTTTTATGTTACTTCTAAGGATCATTTGAGTACAATGTTAACATTTTGAATTGCTTCTAACAAGATTTTGTGTGTTGAATTTTCTTCTAAGTTAACTCTGAGGGTCAAATTGAACATCTAATGTTCTTATCTTTTTTAAGTTACTTCTAACAACATTTTGTATTGTTTCTAAAGTCTTCTGAGAAGGTTTTGAGTTCAAAAACCTCTTTTGGATTAATTCTGTATGACTATTATCAGTCTTTAGAAACATTTTTGATACTTGGAAGCATTTTTTAAGTTCTTCTGAAGAACTTCTGAATGCAGAGAATTCCTTTGAAGTAGACTATTTAACTTTTGACATATTTTGGCAATTTAGGAATACTTTTGCATGACCTTTAAAGTGTAATATTATTATGCTTTGACTCTGAGGAGGTTCTAAGCTATCTCTGATGGGGTTCTAAACTATGTATAATTACTTTTGAATGCTTCTGAGCTTTACATCATATCTCTGAAGGAATTTTGACATGCTTCTCAGGAAGTGTTGAAGCTTTTCTTGAATACTTCTGAACTTTTGAGCTTCATGCCATGTTCCTAAAAAGATTCAGAGATGCTTTTGAAAAATTTCTAAGTAATTTTTTATTTGAGCATCCTTTGAAATTATCTTCCTTTAAAGGGTTCATCTAATAATCTTAAAATTAACATTGTTTATTACTTACAATTACTTTTCTTAATCTATTTTGATATATAAATGCTATATCACTTGGAAAGTAACCTATTAGTACCTTAATTCTTAACTCATTTTTTTGTTCATCATCCAAATCAAGCTTAGTAAAGGGGTTAGACTTAACACATGCAACCTCTGAAAGGTCCTTTGAAGTACTCAGAATCTTCTAAAGTGTCTTTTGAACTCTTTTTAGATGTTTTCAGATATGAGTTCATTCCTCTGAAACTTCTTCTGAAGTTCAGAACTTGTAATTGCAAAGCGTCTACTTAGTTTTCTTCATCTAAAACTCGGAATGTGATTTGTTTGGGCTTTTTATACTTTGTTTTGCGTGATAAATCACTGATTACTTATTTCCTTAGTGCGTATGTATATATATATATATATATTTTATTAGTTTGTTTATACAACACTTTTGAAAATAATGTATTAGTACTCATATTTCTCACTCATTTGTTTGCTCATCATAAAAAATTGGCTATTACATAATGTTCATCATCAAAATCAAGCCAATTAAGGGGTTAGACTTAACAACAAGTCCACTTTCATACAATTTATTCCTAAAGACCCATTTGGTTCCAATTACATCAACATGCTTAGGCCTAGGAACTAGTTCCCATACTTTATTTCTTTTAAATTGGTTTAGCTCTTCTTGCATTACAATGATCCAATTTTTGTGTTATTAATGCATGTAGGCTCAATGTTATAAAAAAAATAGCAAAGTGTCAACAAATGTTGTGCGTGGATCTTTTTGTCCAAACACCATCATAGGTATCACCTATAACTTGATTTTTAGGATGGGCAAGCATGAACTTTAAGTCAATGGGGTGATAGAAGGGAACATTACCTTCACTTACCTCCTTCTTGTTATCAGAATTTTGATCATCATTCTGCTTTGAGTTTCCTTTTCCCCCTTGATTTTCTAGATGTAGTTTTTTCTCTTCTTAGTTGTTTCATCTACGTCACTATCAACATCCTTTCTTGGGGTTAATGCAAATTAATCAAATGTAACATGCAGAGATTCTTTTATAGCTTGAGTTTTCTTATTGAAAACTCTAAATGCTTTTTGCTATTAGAAGAGTGACCAAGGAAGATAGCTTTATCGCTTGTTTTGTCATACTTTCAAAGGTTATCCTTCCCACTATTTACTACATAAAATATTCATCCAAAGAAATGAAAATATGAAACATTTGGTTTTCTACCTTTCCAAAATCTCTTGGATAATTTATTTTCATTTAGTATGGTTTTTGCCATTTCTTGAATTGTACTATCCATTCTTTTCACAACTCCATTTTGCTATAGAGTTCTTAGGCAGAGAAGCTATGATGAATTTCTTTATTTTCACAAAAGTAAATGAATTTTTTGTTTTGAATTCACCAACATTATCACTCATTATTGATACAATTGGTAATTTTCTCTCAGTTTGAACAAGATTTGAAAAGGTGAAAAATATTGAGAAGGCCTCATCTTTACTTGCCAAAAAGATCACCTATGTAAACCTAGAGTAGTTGTCTACTATAACATACACATATCTTTTGCCATCAAGACTCAATATGTCAGATGACCCAAACAAGTCCATGTGTAATAACTCTACAGATCTTGATGTGAACACTTCATTCTTAGGTGAGAAGGATATTTTGGTCTATTTGACATTTGACAAGCTTTGCAAATCTAATTCTTATCATACCTCAATTTTGGTAGACAATTCACCAAAATTTTCTTCCATAGGGACTTTATATTTGACTTGTTGATATGTCCCATTCTTTTGTGTCACAGCCATGGATCATCATTGACTGCAATTAGGCATTTTTCTATGATTTAATCTAGATGAATCAAATATATATTTCCATCCCTTTTTCCACTGAACACGAGATAATTATTTGCATCAAATACATTACATATTAATGATTCAAACATAACTTTATGACCTTTATAACATAATTGGATAATATTTAGCAAATTATGACCACCTATACATAAAACATCTTCAATGTAAGCATTGAATAAACCATAAATTTTACCTTTACCCTTGATAAAACCTTTTTCATTGTTGCCAAATGCAATTGTCCCTCCATTTATTAGCTTCAATTGTTTAAAGAGGTCTTTGTTTCCAATCATATATCTACTATCCATAAACCAGATGTTCCTTGTTGTAGCTTTAAGGCTTACTTTCAATTATAACAACAAACATTCTCTAACCCAATGTTGTCCTATAAGTCTTCTAATGTGGGGATAGTTTCATCTCTCTTTAGCAAGGTTTATGCCCTTGGTCCATCCATTAAACCATTAAACTTTTTTTTTTCTCTTGTCATTCATCACCACTTGATTCTTCACATCCAAGCGCCTTTTTGCTTTTCTGTCCAGTCATTCCCAGATTCTTGGTTATTGATTCTACCATATTTGAGAACTTGTTCAACATGCTATTCAGTATATCTATCACTTTCTTTAAATTTAATTTTCTTTTTTGTAGAGATAAGTTCCTTTTAGCTAGTATGGCATTGTCTTTTATAATAGCATCGAAATGTCTTTTGTTTTGTGTAAATTTTTGTCCAAGGGTCTCAAATTCATTAAATGATTGTCATATGATTATTATAATTCATCAAGATAATTACATTTACTACATTCACTAGTGGAGCTTGAGGAATCTAAACCATAGAAATGATAGGAATTTACCTCAAGTTCCAAGTCATTGAAGCTCTTCTGAAATTGATGCTTAGTAGAAGTATGGCTTAAGGAATCATTTTCTATATGAGCCATGCAGAAGATATTAGTCCTCAAGGTTAGGCAAATACCCAAGAGGAGAGGAGTGAATTAGGTAACCCAAAACTTTTGCTAAAACCCCTTTATGTGTTAACGTCCCTCTAGTAAACAACGCAATCAATAGTTTACACACAAATAATCAAGACACAAGGATTTTTATAGTGGTTTTAGTCAACAATCTACTCCACTCTTCCAAGAATACTTTCTTCTTAGTGTCTTGGGTTCTACTATCTCACTATAGCAAAAATACAATTAGTGCACCCAGCAATCTTCTAGAACAGCTCCAGGGGGCATAAACTAGTGCAACACACACTCTTTTGGATTAGCTCTAGAGGGCATAAACTAGTGTAACACGCACTCTTCTGGATTAGCTCTAAGGGGCATAAACAATGTAACTCCTATTTGTAAGACTTACTTCAAGAGATAGTCATAGTTCTTCTTAAGCCTAGTTTCGAATACCAAATTAAGCTAATCACAAGAGAGAGAGAGAGATAATAGAAATTAAATACACATACAAGTGTTTCAAAGAAAGCACTAGGAAAGAAATTTGAAACTTGAATGCTGAAGTAAATGATTTTCCCAGACGGTAGTTGAAGGCCTTTAATGAGTCATGTAGAAGATTCAAGTATGAAGGATCAAATGAAGAGAAGAAGATTGGGCTCTATAAAGAAGTAACAATGAAGTACTTCATTATTTTTTGGTTAGCTTCTTGGTCGCACTATTACTCCTTTAAATTAGCTTTGAATTCTAGCCATCATTAGTAGGTGACCTCCATTAATTGTACAAGACCATTCTAATTAAGTATTGTTTCAAAATGTCATCTTCTAATTAATTTTCATTTGCTAGAACATTTGCAGTGTCGTTCTTGCCATAAAAGAAGAGAAGTTATTAGTTTAGGCAAGCATTAGATGAAGAGATGTTGCAATGAGTTGACTGAATCATTATTTTAGAAAGAAGCTAATTAAGTTTAGATGAAGCTAGATGATTCAAATTGTTCAAGGAAGAGTTTGGGAAGATGATGCTTCTTCCTAAATTAATTTTGAATAAAAACTTCTCTTTCAACTTACTCTTTTCGAACAGTCATATTGTCGGAGATTTGATTTCGAACAAACTTTGCTTTTAGCGTGGATGAAATTTTCCTATTTTGCATTGTCTGAAGTTAGTTTTGGACATGGTGGCCTCTGCATTCTGAATTGCATTTTAGATTGTCACACCCCACCTTCTAATCCATGACTTATCATTTTACACAGTATTTCACCTCGAATTTCCCACTTTTAGGGTGAGGTGCTTGATTTCCATTTTGGAACTCAACTATCTTCTTTAGAAAAAGGATAGAGTATCCCTTAAATTATTAGGGTTTAACCTGCACAATTATTTATCAAATATAATAAAACAATAATATAATTTTTAAACAAGCACAGTTACCCACGGCCCAAGATCTGGGTAGAATCATGATGGCAACACATCTAAGGGGAAATCATATCCTCATGTACAAATCCATAAATACATTCCAATGATATGCCATTTCGACTTAGTTCCATCATTCAAGATTATTCGATTATAATTCCACAAATACATATGCATACACAATTACATTCATGCTCAATGTATTGCAAACACACTAAACAAAAATTTTTAAATACAATTGCAATGAATACAATAAACATTATCTTCCTTGGGCTTCAATGCTTGACCTGTCAGCTAAAAATATAAAAGAAGAAGGTGCGAGTCTAGGCAATTCAGTAAGTAGGCATGTACTAAAGAAAATAATAATCAATAATCAAGAACATCACATGTTGATAATCACACATATAAAATCATTCCCAACATTAAGACATAATGCATGATTCTTTCCATTTCATTCAACAATCCGTAACATATTCACAATAACATACTATACATGATCCTTTTTAAAACAAAATTAGAGGATACGCTCTATCCTCAATAACGACATATCCATATCATAAACTGAATACCAATTATTCCAATCAAAGAGACACCCAATATCCTTAACAATCCAAGTAACATCAATCTTTAACAAAGATGGGATATCTGCTATCCCCCAACCACATCATACAAGTCTTGATACAAATAAATGGGATATTCCATATCCCAATTCACTAATACATTCAATTGGAAAGAGGGCCTACTTACCTCAGGCTTTTAGTCCCAACCATCACAATCAAGCTCTAAGCTTTTTCATCCTTCTCAAATCATCCTATAGAGGGTAACAGTCCCATTCAATAACAAGATGAATTTACTCATATATATCAAGCTAAACAATTACTTTTCTTATACATTTCCAATCAATGAGGTTATCAAATCCTTATTCATTGGACATTCTATATCATTCTCTCATGGTTCATATCATTTTTAAGCATAAACACTCTAACCTCTCTTACCATAATAAAGCCATATAGGCTATTTATATCCATATTATATAAGAACAGTCAAAATTTAACATATTCAACAAAGTTTCTTCTTTAACCGTTACTTAAGCTATAGCTCATATTTTGTTTCCACTAGCCCAAATTGGCCCAAACATGCCTTAAAATATCATATTACGCATTTAATCATTTATCTTATGGTAATTTTAGCAAAAATCACAAAATTCTCAATTTTACTATTTATCAAACCCTAGCTTTGCATAATTCACAATTTCTCGTGCCAAATCATCAATCCTCATATCCAATTAAGTTCCAAACCATTGTTAAGCATGGATAAATCATTTCCCTCATGATTTCAATGTCAAATTCATCATATTTCTCCAAAATACCCAAATTCACAAAGCACTAACTTATTAAATTGAGGGATTCGGTTGAGAAAACATGGATTACCTGCATACTTAGGCACAACTTCTTCCCATGAGTGTGAATCCAAGCTTAAACTTTAGGTGGCCCACTCCATTTGAAGGAAATCGACTTTACTTCCATTGCCCATAGTTCAAATCGTGGTTTTAAAGGCAAGATCAAGTGGTTTTCATTTAAATCAGATGATTTCCTAGCTAAAATGGCAAAAAACAAGGCTAAACAAGGTTAGGGCATGAAAGGGGGAAGAAACGGAATGGACTAGAGCGAAATAGGATAGAATGGGTGAGTGAAAAGTCAGTTTCCTCCTTTTATAACCGCCAACTGGCGCTGCCGATGCCAGATTGGGTACCACCGGCGCCACATTGCTGCCCAAATGCCCAATTTTCATTATGATACGGCGCCAACCTGCTGCCAGCTAGGAGATGTTTTCGTATTTAATCCATAACTTCCTCTTAACATATACTAATTGAGTGATTTCTTTTGCTTTGGAAAGATAATTTCAAGATCTACAACTTTATGTTTATCAATTTTTCTAATTCAGTCTTCAAATGTGGGTAATTTAGCCGCAAAGTGATACCATGTATAGTTTCACGTAATTCACAATTTCTCATGCCAAATCATCAATCCTTATATCCAATTAAGTTCCAAACCATAATCAAGCATGGATAAATCATTTCCTCCATGATTTCAATGTTAAATTCATCATTTTTCTCCAAAATACCCAAATTCACAAAACTCTAACTTAAGAAAATTCAAAATTCGGTTGAGAAAACATGGATTACCTGATACTTGGCGCAACTTTTTCCCATTAGCTTAAATCTAAGCTAAAAACTTTAAGTGGCCCACTCCATTCGAAGGAAATTGAATTTACTTCCATATCTCATAGTTTAAATTGCTCCAACTTGGGTTTAAAGGTAAGATCAAGTGGTTTATCACCTAAATTAGGTAATTTCCTAGCTAAAATGGCAAGAAATAGGGCTAAATGAGGTTAGGGCATTAAAGGGGGAAGAAACGGAATGGACTAGAGTGAAGTGGAATAGAATGGGGAGGGGTGAAAAGTTAGTTCCCCCCCCTTTATAACTATGGACTGATGCCTCCAGTGCCACCCCGCTACCCAAATGCCCAATTTTCATTACTATCTGATGCCGCCGGTGCTAGATTGTGTGCCACCTATGATAACCTGCTGTTGCCCATGAGATATTTTTATATTTCATCCATAACTTCCTCATACCATATCCAAATTAAGTTATTTTTATTGCATTGGGAAGATAATTTCAAGATATAAAACTTTTATATTTATCAATTTTTCTAATTTAATATCCAAATGTAGGTAATTTAGCCTCAAAGTGATACCATATGTTTTATCCCAATTTATCGCTCTAAAGACATGCATAGTGTTTTAACTCAAAATTTCTCATATGATATCTTATTCATGTGATTCTTGACTCGACATATATGAAATTTCAAGGGCTACAACTTTTATATTGAATATATTTTTGTAATCATTCATCTTATATGCTAAACATTGGGTACAAGTGGCACGCATATTGCTTTCAGCTTCTTTCACCATATATATTGATGTATAGTCAATTCTCAAAATCTCCCAATATTGCTTTTGCACCCAAAATAACTCTACAAATTCAATTACTCCCATGAATAATCATCTCAAAATGATCATTTCATAACATTACTCTCATTCCCAAACTCAAGTACTAATCCGTCCATTGCAAGGAACTATTCAAATACAGAATTTACACTTATGAAATATCATCCATAGCCTCATTTTATATAAAACACTTCAAATCTCCCAATAATTAGTTTTCAAATATCACATACATGAAATGAATTATGTTCATATCATTCACTACCTCATTGGAATTCAATTATCAAAAATCACCTATTCAATTATTTTTAACTGAATTTTTTGCTATAAGTGACTCCAAGGGCCATTTTCATTCCAAAATGAATCCAAAACTCAAATTAATGTTTCACAAATATTACAATACACATAATAACTATCTTAGGTCATTTAAATTGATCATAGATATGCTTTTTCCTAAATTCACCATTTCAGTTCTTTTTAACCGAATTTTCTCTGAATTTTCTACTATTTCCTTCCCTCTTTGCTTTCTTCCTAAATTTACTTTGCTAAACTGTTGCATCTTCTTAGCAATGACAGTGTAAGATGGCAAAGATGGATTAAATAGAAATTAGATGTGGGAGAATAAGTAGGTAGTTGATACGATTTTCAAGAAAAAGGTTAATAAATTTAGACGAAAGCTTTGTCCGAATGTAATGGTTGTCAAATTGAGACGAAGTGGATCTTCAAGTGTAAGTTAAGACAAATCCTAATCAGATCAAAACATTTCATTCACATAAATTACAATATAATTTCAAACATGGACAGATCAAAATTTTCATGCTTATGCATTCACACTGTTCGTCCCTAATTCTCTTCTAATATTGCAGAAGATTTGTAATGGTAATGACTTAGTGAAAATTTCTGCAAGTTGAGCATTTGTAGGCACATATTCTAAACATATATCACACTTTCTAATAGGATCTTTAATAAAATGATGTCTAATTTCTATATGCTTGGTGTGAGAATGCAAAACAGAGTTCTTAGTTAAGCATATGACACTAGTATTATCACATTTAATGGGTATATCTCTATACGTCAAACCATAATTTAGAAGTTGTTGCTTCATCCAAAGTAGTTGTGCATAATAACTTTTAGCTGCTATATACTTAGCTTTTACAGTAGAAAATGCAACACTAGTTTGTTTTCTAGAAAACCATGAGGCTAAGCTATTTTCTAGAAACTGACAGGTTCCACTTGTGCTCCTTGTATCAACTTTGTATCCTCCAAAGTCAATATTTGAATATCCAACTAATTCAAAACTAGTTTGTTTGGGATAATAAAGCCCCCAAACTTGGTGCATCAACCAAGTACTTAAAAATGCTTTTTACTATAGTGAGGTGAGACTCTT
Organism: Pouteria campechiana; assembly: GCA_036873735.1. Taxonomy (NCBI): domain Eukaryota; kingdom Viridiplantae; phylum Streptophyta; class Magnoliopsida; order Ericales; family Sapotaceae; genus Pouteria; species Pouteria campechiana. The sequence continues at coordinate 10,215 of JAYJMB010053671.1, forward strand.
CAGGACTAGACTGAAACCTAGCACATTGGCATAAACTAAACAAAATATCAAGTCTAGATGTAGTAAGGTAAAGAAGAAATCTAATCATACTATGATATAACTTTTGATCTACAAGTTTACCCTTTTCGTCTTTATCCAGCTTTGTTGATGTGCTCATTGGAGTGCTTGCTACTTTTACTTCTTTCTTTTTGAACTTCTTTAGCATCTTTCTAGTATATTTGGATTGACATGTAACTTCCATTATCTTTTTGCTTAATTTGCAATCTAAGGAAGTAGTTCAACTCGCCCATCATGCTCATTTCAAATTCAACCTACATTATCTTTAAGAAATCTTGGCAAAGATTTTCAATAGTAGCATCGAATATAATATCATCTACATAAATTTGAACTATCAAGATAACCATGTCAACGTTCATGATGAACAATGTTGTATCAACTTTTGCTCTCTTGAATTGATAATCACTTAAGAATTTGCTTAACCTTTCGTACCAAGCTCTTGGAACTTGCCTTAGTCCATACAATGCTTTGGTGATTTTATATACGTGGTCAAGTTGATCATTGGTCAATTTGATCATCTCTTTCAAAACTAGGAGGCTGTTCTACATGGACTTCCTTACTCTGATATCCATTTGGAATGCACTCTTTACATCCATCTGAAATAGTTTAAATTCTTGTAGGATGCAAAAGCAAGTAACATTCTAATTGCTTCTAATCTTATTACAGGGGCATATGACTCATCAAAATCAGTTCCTTCTACTTGGAAACACCCTTTAGCAAACAGCTTTGATTTATTTCTTACAACAAGTCCACTTTCATCTAATTTTTTTTCTAGATACCCATTAGTTCCAATTACATCAACATTTTTTGGTCTTGGAACTAATTTTCACACTTTGTTCCTTTCAAACCGGTTTAGTTCTTCTTGCATTGTAATGATCTATTTTTCATCAATTAGAGCTTGATCAATGCAAATAGGTTCTATGTTATAGATAAATGCATAATGACCAAAAATGTTCTGCAAGGATCTTCTTATCTTAACTCTATCATAGACATCACCTATAATTTGATCTCTAGGATGGGCACCAATTGACCTTAAATCAATAGGAGGTTAATAAGGAACATTACCTTCATTTACCTCCTTTTCGCTATCTGGGTCTTGCATATATTCATGCTTTGTGGTATTTTCTCCCCCTTGATCTTGTAATTTTAGCCTTTTTATTTTCTTAATAGCCTCATCTGCATCACACCATTCTCATTTCTTGGGGTTAAATCAGTTTTATAAAATTTAACATGCATAAACTCTTCTACATTTTGTGTTTTTTTAATGAAAATTCTAAATGCTCGACTATTGAAAGAGTAACCAAGGAAGGTAGCTTCATTGCTTTTTGGATCAAATTTTCCAAGATTATATTTTCCATTATTAAGCATATAGCATGAGCAAGAAAAAGAATGGAAATAAGAGATGTTGGGTTTTAAAGTTCATATGGTTTTTATTTTTAGAATAGCTCTAATGGTAACCTTGTTTAGCACATGGCAAGCTGTATGTAATGCCCAAAATTTTTTGGTAAGAGACCTTTTCCGAATATGTATTGTGGATGAATTATGCTTATCAGTCTAATGGAAGTTTGAAAAGAATTGTGCTCACAAGCATGTGAATTTCATTCAAGTTGCATAAATTTTTGCAAAGAAATTGGCTAAATATGTTGTAGAAGGGCCACATGTGCATGTCTTACCATGCACTGTCGGAGCATCGAAGAGACATAGTTATTAAATACTCCATCAGCTCCCCAAACCAAACCATTTTCCTTGTCTTTGCCCCCTTCTTAAGTCTAGTCATCTTGTAGCCCTCCTAAGCCCACGTTTCAACAAGGTTTTGTGTAAGAAATCATAGAATATGTGTTCTGCTCATATCCTAAATAATTAATGAGTGAAAATCCAACCTTGTGAGTGAAGGAAAATGCTAGGAAATTTCCCAATGAAGCTATTTATCATAACTAGTGGAAGAACATGAGAAATTAAGATAGCAATCATCCAACACCCATAGTGGTATGTGCTCTGCCTTAATTAAATGGTGAATTCTGCAATTAATAGCGTGTTCTTGAATGATATGAAGCTAGGGTATGTAAATGAAAGGGGTTATTCCTAAATTTCATAAGGGAAATTGTAGCATGTTTAACTAGATGGGTTATGGAAGAAGTTAACCATGGAAAGTTTTGGCAATTGAATGCGTATAACTAGTTCAACTTTCATTTTACCTTAGTGTAGTGTTGGAAAAAGGAAATTATGGAGTTTGGAGCATGATTGCTTAGTTAGAAAGGTTAATTCATGTAGTAATTAAGTGAAACACTAATTACATGATTATAGAATTAATTTCCAGCTGTTATACTTTGCAAGAAATCAATAATTGAAATAGTGCACATCAAGTGTATGATGAAATGACCTTTTTAAAAGTGAAATGTATTTAAGTAGTCCTACTGTTGCTTAATTATCCATTTATGTGGTACTAAGAAAAGTATTATGTATTAGTTAAATAAGGCATTGTCCTTGTAATGAGATTTGGACAGATTTTAATAAAGATTTAATGAATTTTCCTTAGCTATGACATTGGGCTAAGATCTCTTATCTAAGAAAGTGTAAATTTCAAGTAGGATATGTTATATGTGTAGGGGCTATTGACTCTTGAATTTGGAATAATGTTGTTGGTTGAATGCAACAAAGGGTGTGAAGTCCATCTCTATAAGGTAAGTAGATTCTTGTTGTTTTATTCACAAATAGAAAAGTTGATCAGGATAGACTATATCCCATGGGCTAAAAGGAATAGAATATATTCCATGGAATTATGAACGAGCACCATGTTTTATGGTTTCATTGATTTCAGGACATTATGCTTTGAAATGAGGAAATTGAATATGTTTCATTGACTACATTGTTAATGCATTATATATTATGCATTGTATGCTTATGCATTGTGAGGCATGAAATTACATTGGATATGAGTTCATTAATTGAGTTAAAATGTAGTGGGAAAAACTATAAAAGAATGGATAAGAAAAGAGCAAAAAATGGGAAATAATAAAAGTGCAGATAGTAGAAAATAGGACATAAAAGGGTGATGCCAGTTGGGCATCGCAATGCCCAAATTCATAGCCATGACGCTAGTCCGTGTATGATGCTTGCCAAGTGTTCAATAGTTTGGGCATTGCGATGCCCAAACTGGGACCACGGTGCTGCTTTGGCCACATGTAAAATTTTTGTATTTTTGATATTTCGCAAGAAATGGAAGTGGTATATAACCTGGGGGTTATTAAGTGATATGAACCTATAAAAACTAAAGATCTTATGGTGACATTTTGATGTCTCAATGTACGGATTATCATAGATTAAGTATGCCTTTGTTGGCATGATTGAGCACGCCTTTGGTGGCATGATTGAGTATGCCTTTGGTGGCATGAGTGGATATGACTTTGTTGGCATAAAAAATGAGATTGTAAATATGAAATATGACATACAACATATAGGCAATGATGCCTTGATACAACTATAAATAGGACATATTTGATTTCTTCTTGAAATGTAAATGGTGAACCTTGGACTTCTATAGCAATGAGAGTAGGGTACCACACAGATCAGTGTTAAAACTTCCGTGGGCCTGATAGGCTTTGTAGCCAGAAGTTCAGGGAGGGATTAATTGCAAATCGATAAGGGAAGGGAAGGTTATCGATATTCTGACTGTGAAAGAATTTGCATGGTAGTAATTGATAATGGTAAATATAAATGAGGTTGTCTTAAGAATAAGATAGTGTATGAGTTATGCTCTCAAGACTATGTGGATAGCAAGTCTAGATAAGAGCCTAATGTTGAGTACTTGTGCCTCCTGAATATCAAACTGGTGTTGTCATGCACTGTTATTTGTCATCAGATTGCATATGTTCTGAAATTGAATATGATCTTTAATGATATTTTTCTTATCACGGTTTTCTATTTTACCTGCTTACTGAGTTTGCCCGGTCTCACCCTATTTTATTTGTGGATTTTAGCTCACAGGTTCAAAGATGGATCCCAACATGGGGTTGGGGCTCAAAATCGGGATAGGCTGCAAACTACATGCTTGCATGATAAATTTGAAATGTAGAAATTTCTTTGTGATATGTAATGTATATAAGTTGTAAATTTATTACCTTCAAACTTTGTATGTATTGGGCATGTATAACTTAAGTATACTGACATATCATAATAATGGAAATGTGTGAATGTATGTCATTTGTTATCACAGTGCAACTTCTATTTCTAGGTTATGTTTGGGGGTGTTTTATTATGTAAAATGGTATTCATGTATGTATAAGATTAGATGGATGGGAGTGTACAAGTATGGATGTTAAGAATTTAGGGAAGACTTGTGTAAAATTTCCCTTAAATTACCATTTAATTGCACCCAAAAAGTGGGGTGTTATAGAGTGGTATTAGAGTAAAATTGGTTGTCTGATACACAAAGATGATATTAGAAGGAAGTCCTAGAATTGTGATGACAATGGCTATTAGGTATAAGTGAATGAATGATATGTCAATTATTATTAGGCAATAAACCTATGGAATCATGGGGGAATGCTAGCATAGTGAACATCAATCATTATCATTTACCCTCAAGGTTAACTCACCATGATGAACATCAATCAAAGCCCTTCCAATTGCTAAGAATGAGCTTCCAAAGATCAATGGAACCTCATGATCTTCTTCCATGTCTATGGAAACAAAATCAACTAGAAAGATGAATTTGTCTACCATTACCAAAACATTTTCTATAATACCCTAAGGATAAGTCAAAGACCTATAGGCTAACTATAGTGTGATGGTAGTTGTCTTCACCTCTCCCAATCCAAGTTTCTAAAACATAGACAAAGGCATTAAGTTAATCAATGCACCAAGATCACATAATGCTTTAAATGATGAATTTCCAATAGAGTGGGGAATAGTAAAACGCCTTGGATCTTCCAACTTCTGTGGAAGCTTTCTTTGTAAAATAACACTACACTCTTCTATCAACTTCACTATAATATGTTTAAGCCTTTTCTTGGACTTGACTTCCTTCATGAATTTTGCATAATTTGGTATCTGCTCTGAAGCTTTTGCACAAGGAATATTAATGTGAATTAAAATTTTAAGAAATTTTGTAAATTGTTCATCAATTTTCTTATTTTGAAAATGTTGAGGAAAAGGAATAGGAGTTTTCAAAATTGGAGGATTATATAGAAATACAATTGCTCTAGGTATGTGAACTTTCCTCTTAGTCTCTTCTTGCTTCTTCTCTTCCTCCTCTTTCTCTTGTGTAGCATCTTGATCAATGGATTATGAGAATGATTGTGGCTTATCTTGCTTCCTTGGAGATTCCAATTCCTTGTCACTCTTTAGTATCATAGCATGGTATTGCTCCCTTGGATTCCTTTAATTATTGCTTGGGAAAGCACCTTTGTTTGAATTGTTGACATCATGAGCAAGTTAGCCAATTTGAGTTTCCAAAGACTTCATAGATCCTTTCATATTTCCCATATGTGTCTCAAAACTATCTCTTTCTTCATTCTTATTGATTCTTACCCAAGTTTCCAAAGTAGATGCCCTAGTTTCCATAACAATAGTGCTCACAAAATATTCAAGTGGCAACTTCTTTTTTGTTAGTTGATGTTGAGGTTGAAAACCAACAAGAGGGTCACATTATTCCTAGGATTTCCATAGAGTAGATTCTCATGATTTCTCAATCCTAGATAATATTGAGTTAATAGGTTGTTTACAATATAGTTGTTGTAACCCTATTATTCACCCCTCTTCCTTGGCCTCATTTGTAGCCATGTATGATTCAATTATATTTTAGGAAGACTCTCCAACAATTAGAATTCCCTTTTGTGCCAAGTTAGCTATCTAATTAGTTAGAGATGACATATGTGCAGTAAGAGTTGTAATAGGATCTAATTCAAAACAACCAACAATGTTTTTTACCATAAAATGCTCTTTAGACCATTGGAATGTGTTAGATGCCATGTCTTCTATCAAAGAGTAAGCATCTTCCATGGTTTTTCCCATCAATTATCCTCCAGAAGTAGCATCAACTATTGTCCTAGTCTAACCATTCAATCCATTGTAAAATAGTAGAATCTGAAGCCATTCAAGAAAACCATGTTAAGGAAATTTCTAATCAAATCTTTAAATCTTTCCCAACATTCAAAAAGTAGTTCAAAAATCCATTTGTTTAAATTGACCAATTTCACTTCCGAGTTGAGCAGTTTTGCAGGTGGGAAACATTTAGCTAAAAACTTCTAAACCATTTTGTCCCAAGTGGTTATACTTCCTTGTTATACACTCTGTAACCAACCTCTAGCTTTGTCTCTTAAAGAAAAAGGAAACAATCTCAACTAGAAGCTATGAATTACCCTACTCTCATGTCTATGAACGTGGCCAAGTGAATATTTGGATCTTAGCTTGGAGATCCTCCAAACTAATTCTGGTGCAACATGTTGATCAAAGTAGGCTTCAACTCGAAATTGTTGGGATTGATTATTGGATGAACAATTCTGGAGTAATTATCATTAACCACAATCTTGAAATAATCCTTGATTGCTCTCTATTGATTGTTTTGATCTACCAATGAATTGTATTGGTTCGCTTTGCTTTTTTGATTTCTGGAATTGTTCTTTCAATCTCTTAATCAAAAGGAATTAAGTTAGGCACTCTAAGGTTTTGCATGCACTATCAATAAAATGAAATAAAATCAAAATAAAAGATGAGAGAAAAATCAAAACAAAGTGAAAAATACAAATACAAATTAAGACTAGAATTACTTCTGAAAAATTAGAAGTAACACAAACCTTAACAATCGTGCCAAAAACTTGCTCACTCCAATCCTACCACAAGCATACAGTGTTAATTTTTATAGTATAAAGATGAGAGTAGGGTTATCTTCTCCACAAGGACTGCAAATTTTAATTATTCACTACCTATTATAATAAATAACCCTAACTTTATTTAGAGAATCAAAAACTGAAAGATTGAATGAGAAAGAGAGGAAATAAGAAATGCCCCCTATGCTAGTGTCATGGGGAGCTTGACATATGCTATGATGTATACTCATCCTAATATTTGAAATGTCATGTGATCGATAAGCCAATATTATCAAATCAAGAACAAGCACATTGGAAGGCTATCAAAAGCATTTTTAGATATCTCTTGAATGAGAAAGAGAGGAAATAAGAAATGTCCCCTATGAGAGTGCATTGGGAGCTTGATATATGCTATCATGTATACTCATCCTAATATTTGTTATGTCATGTGATTGATAATCCAATATTCATCAAATCTAGAAAAGGACATTGGAAGGCTATCAAAAGTATTTTCAGATATCTCAAAGGTATTATAGATTACTTAATTTGCTACCAAGGACATGATTTGTGCTTAATGGGTTACTTAAATGCTGATTAGGAAGGACACCTAGATGAGCATAAATTGACATCGGGATATGCATTCTTGCTAAGTAAGGGTGCTATCTCATGGAGTAATAAGAAGCAAACCTACATATATTTATTAATAATGGAAGCTAAAGTTGTTGCATTTTCAACCACTGTGCAAGAAACATTTTGGCTGAGATAATTCCTGTAATATATGAGACTAACTAAAGATATTTATAGGATTGTATCTATAAATTACAAGAGTTAGACGGCCATTGCATACATGAAAGATCCAAAAATCATTACAAGGCTAAGTATAATGGCATCAAGTACCATTTTGTTAAAGACATTATGGTGCAAAAATAAGTGATTACAAAATATATACTTACACATTTGATGCTTATTGATCTGTTTACAAAATCAATTGCTAGAGATGCAATGTTAGGTTTCTATGTTTGATATATTGTAATGTATATTCAACCACTTGAACTCTTATATTTGTCATCATTTTGAGATGATTAATTAATATTTTTAACATTTTATTATATGTGTATGCATTAATGAATGAGCACAAATGAGATAACTTAAGCTACAAAATGTTTTATATGAATATAAAGCTTAAAAAATATATCACCTTAATATGAGATCAAGATGAGGTCATATTATAAAGGATGGAATAATCATCTAAATGGGTATCCCACATCCCATATGTTTAGGTCTGTTGAGCAAGAGGAAATCCAAGGCAAAAAATTCATCATAATAGTAAATGTGCAATTTAGGGATGGTTTGCTGAGCACACTATCAAAGCCATCCTAATAAGATCAAAACCATATCACCTACGGGTAGTCCTTTTAATTGCAATTGCAAAATGAACCAACGGGTAGTCCTTTTAACCATGCAAGCAAGTCACCCCTTTACTCGTGTGAGTAGTCTCCCTCAAATGGCCCAAATGGCACCTTAACTTTGGATAGTGGAGACAAGTAGCAGAGTCTACTTGCAGTAAAAGTCATTGTCCGCATAGTTGGTGTAGAATTTGTCAAGAGACTCACCTTTTACCAGCACAGGCAAGATGTTTTCACCTACATCATTCACATCTTCATCCGCACAGATGGAACCTGTTTCCATTAAACACAAATAGAATGGAGTTGTAGTTGATGCATTTATGCCAAAGTAGGTGGAGTACACAAGCAAGTTTTCTCCTAGCATGTGTAGTTGTAACCCTTTGATGGAATGTATGCAATTAACACAAGTGGAGATTTGAAGATGGTTTAATCTGCATGGTTAAATCATGCAATCCATGTGCAATTTTGTGAAAGGCAGAGGGACAAAACTAGAACGATCCAAATTGTCTAGAGCTAATAAACGGTTCAAAGCTAAGGCATGACATATTGCTAGTAAATTAAATGGGCCATTCTGTAACTAGGGGATAAGTGAGCATGAATGGCTTGAGTGGTACAGTGAATGATTCCATGGACAAGTAAGCTGATTGCATTTGCTAGAATAATATCAAATGATGTTCACGTAAGAGTAGGATGAGTTATCATACATGTCCACATCAGTTTGACTTTGGGAAAAAGACTTTACTAAATTTGTATTGCATAGGTGTCACCTACATGAACATATGAACTGCAGGAGCATGAAGAGGTAGTTATTCATCAGGGTGCATCACCCAGAGTTTATGGGCACATTGAACATGCATTATCTAATTTAATTGCATGGTATCTACTTAGACAAGCATGCAATTAATTAGGTTTGGTAGGATAGAAATCAAGATCAGTTAAATACTCCAATTGCTATATTTCACATGCAAGAGCATATATTTCCAATCCATGCATGGAAATTACCCCAATGGTGCAAATCAAAATCCAAGAAAAGCTTAAATTTCCAAAATACTACTGTTGGTGAAGGCTGGGTATTTCCCAAAATGCCCCGAATGGTGAAAGTGGAATGCCCCCAAAGGTGAAGATGAAGTCAATACCAAAATGCCCCCAGTAGTAAAGGTGGAATGCCCCCAGTAGTAAAGGTGGAGTCATTCCCAAAATGCCCCCAAAGGTGAAGGTAGGGTCATTCCCAAAATATCTTCACAGGTGAAGGTAGGGTATTCCAAAGAATGCCTCTGCAAGTGAAGGTGGGATGCCCCTACAGGTGAAGGCAGGGTTATTCCCAAGTTTCCCCCATTGGTGAAGGTAAGATTCTTAAACTACCCGTGCAGGTGAAGGCAAGGTATTACCAAAATGTCCCCATTGGAGAAAGCAGGGTCATTCCCAAAATGCCCCTATTGTTTAAGGCAGGGTATTTCTAAGAATACCCACGTTGGTGAAGGTAGAGTAATTCCCAAAATGCCCCCATTGGTGAAGGCAGAGTATTTCCATAAATACCCCCATTCCTTAAGGCAGGATATTTCCAAACATACCCCTATTAGTGAAGGCAGGGTATTTCCAAGAATGCCCCCATTGGTGAAGGTAAGGATATTTCCAAGAATACTCCTATTGGTGAAGGTGGGATGCCCTTGAAGGTGAAGGCAGGGTCATTGATGGAAATCAAGGGGCTGAACACATAGAGGAAGCTTGTGGGATGCAAGAAGCCACTCAAGCACAAGCTACACGTGATCCATTGAGTCATCCAAGTGGACCAATCACAAGACTTAAAGGCAAGCATTTCAAAGAAGCTCTAAATGGGCTGATTCAGCAAGTTAGTGAAGTGGCATACACATGGAGGTCTGACATAAGTCATAACCAAGCTCAAGAGACCTTATTCATCATGATTATGGTTCTAGAAGACTCATATTAAGGTTGCACACATTTTTAGCAATTCTCGGAGCCAAGTTGTCAGTTTTGACATTTTAGGAGACTTTTCTATTTTGGAGTGATAAGTGGCTGCCAAATTATCAACTCTATCTTTTGATTGTTATTTTCAAATTTCAAATGTGTAATATTCAGATTTGTAAAGTCATAAATATAAATTTGAATATGTTTCCTTTTTTGGTTTCATTTAAGCATAAATTAGGGGTTTGACTTATCTAGTTTTCCTTTTTGAATTCTCAAGATGATTCAGCATTAATTTTCCAAGCGGCAAAATTCATGGTTTATATGTAAAGCAATCAGAATATTAACATGATTTAGATCATTCATTTAGATAGAAAGAAAATGTGTTTTCTTTGGTTCTTGAGAGGACTTTCGTGAACTTATCAAGTTAATCTTGTGAAGTTCATCAATTAGACTTATCACTTTGTTTCATGGGATTTCTTGAGATTCTTAGTGTGGTGTCTTAATCAAACCGTAGCTTTGGTTCTTATCTTGTTACGTTGAAATGTGTTCTTTGCAAATCTTGGGGTTCTAATCCATACATTGGTACTGGATTTCATCATGTGTTGGTGAGGTTCATATCATTTGGTATAAGATCCTTGGTTCTAAGACAGGTTTTGGTGTGCTATCATAGGCAACCAAATTTAGAACCTTACTCCAATTAAATTACCTGTAGTAGTGTGAATAAGAGTCGATCCCTCGAGGAGTATCTAGCTTAGTTTTATGCAATGTGAATAAGAAATGGGGGGTTTTGAATGTAATGAAGAAAGTGTTATAAAGAAATCTATCAGTGAAGAAAACCTTGGTTCAAGTTAACATTCACCAACAGAATCTCATGACTGATCATTGATGCAATAATAAATCAATTCATACTTTAAATATTTAACATTAGAATTAATTTTCCTATCTCTCATTCAACATATTTAATTAAAAACCAGCATTCTAATTAACCCTAACAACTAAATAATCCAAGACCAGCACTAAAGGTTAGCAACATTAAGATTTGTAGAGATTGGTGAAGCTAAACAATACAAAGACCAATGGTTGCATTTAATTTAGTCTAATATTCTTTCTAAGATTTAATAATTGCAACAGCAACAAATTATTAAACCCTAATTGCTTCGCAAATTTGAGTGATCAAATAATTATGGATTTGATATCTAATTTGGCAATGGATTGCAATGAATAATAAAACACTAGGCCTCATAGTAATTAAACTTAATAATCATAATCATGAATCAAAGAAGAACATTCAATACTCAAAGTATAAATTGCATAATTAAATCAAATTAGATCTCATAGTATGTTGATTCTGAGGCTTCTATCTCCTTAAACAAGAATAAAAGTGTAGTCATGCAGGGCCATGAAATCACAAAGAAAATAAAATAGAAAAGAATAAAGAAGAAGATTCTCTATCAAAAGCCACCAAGAAGTCCTCTCCAAACCTTAGCAAAAAGAAGCCTCAAAATCGTAGGAAATTGTTATTTATACAAAGTCAAAAATATGCAAAATAATAATTTTAGCTGCTTCTGAAAAGTGGGAAATGGAATCGGGCACTGATGCACTAATCTTGGGTGTCGGAGCACCCAATTTGTTGCCTAATTCTACTACTCTATGTGATTCGGGCACCAAAGTGCTAGTCCTGGGCACCAGAGCACCCGTTCTGCTGCCTCCAGTGCTTTGCTCATTGTTGCTTCTCTTTTGCACTTCATCTTGACTTTGGCATTCTTCCTATTTTTCTCTTGATGTAGTCCTTATATCCAAAAACTCCAAACATAAATGTTACAGAAATTTTTCTTATGTTTCCAGACCATCTTTAATCATCCCAATTGAAGGTCAGATGAGAGAGTTATGCCCAAAATTTGGAGTGATGCAGAAATTGTCTAAAATCCTTCAATTGACTTCTTCTTGCACTTAACCACTCCAATTGTCTCCTAAATTAGAATATAAGAATAATGAGTGTATATAAGAGTCAAATAAGTATAAAATATTAAGTATTACTGAAATAAAATATAATATTTTGTATTATCATCAAATTCCCCCACACTTAACTTTTGCTCATCCTCGAGTAAAACTCAAATTCACTCTCCCCAAAAGATTATCAAGGTTGCAATTATCATAAACAAAGAATAACCAAAACTCTTCAAAACTCATAAGATATCATAAACAAATCATTCTCACACAACCTAAAATCATTCAGTAAGCATTCTCTCTTGAAAATGGATTAGAATAAATATGTAGAACCCTCATTAAAATAAACACTATACTTTCATGTGTTTAAAGATATATGTTCCGCTCAAATTCATTCCTACAAAAATAATCTACCATAAGCTTGCATATCTTCTCATTCTCCATCACTGGGATCACATACATATCAGGAATCATAAGGGCTTTTCCTGGGTTGTAATGAAGTTTAGGGTAAAGGTGAGAAATATTTGGGAATGTAGCTCAAAAGCCATTGAAACAAGTGAAGCACAAATAAATCAACTCAAGCTCAAATATATAAAATATGTACAATCACTTATTTTCTTTAGCATCTTTCACCTTTGAATACATGATGTATAAATAAATTCCTTCCCTTAATATTTTAATATTTTCTTTTTCTTTTTTCTTTTTCTTTCACATTGCCATTTTTTAAGAACACCAACATGTTCTATTTCACCAATTATAGCCATTCCACAAATTTTGACATGCCACACTTTATTTCCTATACACCCATACATAGCACAATGATGACCCATGCTTCACTAGCTCTATAGCTTGGGTAAAGATATTACTTTTCTGGGTTTTAAGCTTGTGACATAGGTTCACAATAAAAGTCTATAAAGCTGAAAGGGTTTCAACAAGAGAAAAAATTAATCATAAGGTAGGCTATTTGGCTCATGTAGTTCACAACAAAGAAGGGCCTTAATCATGTTCATGCATGCATGTATAGATGTGATCTCAAAGAAAATAAAGGCAAGTTCTAGAGAAATAAATCCATGGAAGAATATCTCTTAAGAAGAAAAAGAACGAGATTAATGTGGATGTGTCAATCTAGAGGCTCAAAATCTCACCAGCTTTTGTCTATAAAATCTAGTCATCACCATTCTCAAGGAAAATAACTAAACCAAGCAATTGCAAATTGGAAGATTACTTGATTAATCATGTTATGAATTTTTCAAGCTTAGTTAAATCTTAATCATGACATCCTTAACATCAAATCATTAGAAACTACCAAAATAAAGGGTAAAATTAACTCTCTCTCAAAAATTCTTTTCTTTTTTTCAAAAATAAAAGCAAAGATAAAAATAAAAACACAAAAACACAACCTAAACTTCAATCTAAATCCCCTCCCCCACACTTAAAACTTGCATTGTCCGCAATGTAGAGTCAAATGCAAACAAGATGCAAAAATAACTAAAGTAAAAATGCATAACTAAGAAAAAATTAAGGAAAAGAAACACAAACTCTCCTTGGGTTGCCTCCTAAATTGTACTTTTATTTATAGTTGTTGGCTCAACTCAGTGCTTCCTTCTTTAATCAATGTAAACTGGTTATCAAATTCTGCAACATTCTCTACTTGTAGTCCTTCATAGAAAGCCTTAAGTTTGGAAGTCGCCAAATTCTGAATTTCAATTGCACCATGAGGAAAAACATTAGTGATAATAAAAGGTCCATTCCAATGAGAACGTAACTTACCTGGAAACAAATGAAGTCTTGAATGGTATAGAAGAACTTTCTGACCAACTTTAAAATCCTTCCTAGAGATCATTTTGCCATGAAAAGCTTTCTTCTTTTCCTTGTAAATCCTTGCATTCTCGTAAGCGTCATTGCAAATCTCCTCTAACTCTCATAATTGCAACTTCCTGTGCTCTTCACTTTCATCCATGTTCATGTTGAAACTCTTGATAGCCCAATAAGCCTTGTGTTCTAACTCATTAGGAAGGTAACATGATTTCCCAAATACTAACCGATAAGGTGACATACCAATGTGTGTCCCGTATATAGTCCTGTACGCCCACAAAGCATCATCTAGACACAAACTCCAATCTTTTCTATTAGGATTAACTATCTTTTCAAGAATGGACTTGATCTCTTGATTTGATACTTCAACTTGTCCACTAGTTTGTGGATGATAGGCGGTTGACACCTTATGGATCACATGATATTTTCTCAATAAAGCTTCAACTGTTCGATTGCAAAAGTGAGTGCCTCAATCATTTATCAAAGCTATTGGAATTCCAAACCTGAAAAATATGTTAACCTTGATAAAATTCACAGTAGGCTTAGAGTCTTCAATCTTGGTGGCTTTGGCTTCTACCCATCTCGAAACATAATCAATAGTAAGTAATATATAAACAAAACCAAAAAAATAGGGACCAGTCCCATGAAATCAATGCCTTAAACATAAAAAATTTCACAAACTAGTATGGGGGTTTGTGGCATCTCATTCTTTTAGGAAATATTACCTGTCCTTTGACAATGATCACACAACTTGTAGAAAGAGTATGAATCTCAAAACAAATATGGCTAATAAAAACCACACTTTATCACTTTTCTTGTCATTCTCCTGGCTCCAAAGTGACCTCCACAAGCATAAAAATGACAAAAGGTGAATATAGACAGAAAGTCACTTTTAAGTATACACCTTCTTATTACCTGATCTGCACAATGCTTCCAAAAGTATTGTTCATCCCACACATAATATTTTGCATCACTCTTGAACTTGTTTCTCTGAGCTTTCAACAAATGAGGATGTAATATGTTAGTGACCAAATAGTTTACCATATTCGCACACCAAGGCAATTTCTCACTCGTAGAGAATAATTGCTCATCAGGAAATATTTCATGCAGATGAAGTTCATCCTCTACATGGACTAATCAACTCAAATGATCTGCAACCCGATTTTCTGTTCCTCTTTTGTCCTTGATCTTCAAATCAAATTTGCTCAAGACAAGTATCCACCTTATTAATCTTGGCTTTGCTTCCTTCTTCATCCTCAAATAATGAAGACCTGCATAATTAGAATAAACAATGGCTTTACTACCAAGCAGATAAGATCTAAATTTTTCCAAAGCAAAGATAATAGCTAAAAGTTCTTTCTCAATGGTGGAACAATTTCTCTGAGCATCATTCAATGTCCTTGAAGCATAATAGATGGCATGAGATACTTTACCAATTCTCTGTCCCAAAACAGCACCCATTGCATAATCGCTTGCATCACACATTATTTCAAAAGGAACATTTCAGTAAAGAGGTTGGATAACTAAAGTTGAAGTCAGCAGTTCCTTCAACTTATCAAATGCCTTTTTGCACCTTTCATCAAACTCAAAAGACACATCCTTTTGCAGTACCTTGCATAGAGTTAATGCTATTTTGGAGAAGTCCTTGATGAATTTTTGTTCACTAAAAATCTAACTGCAAGTGTATGGCATTAAGTTTTATAATTTAGTGATGAGTGAGTGTCGTATCTGTAGGGATTGTGTATTTCAATCTTTCACTAGCTATTGTTATAAATAATTCTAACTTTATTTGGATGACCAAAAATAGATAAATCTTAGCTAACAACTAAACATAATAGCTTTGAATTGAATAAATTAATATATGGAAATCCTAGAGGATTGACTTCGTTTATGTTTCATTCATGGCAATTTTTACTTAAATGTAATTTAACAATGCATAAGTTTATAAACTGAGAATCCCAATTTACTTAACCCTTTCTTCCAAGTGATAGATTAAATATCTATTTTCAAAACCCTGATTTTGATATCCCTATAAAAATTTGAGTAATAAGAATGCATTAATATCTATGGTTCTCTACTAAAGATTTCATAAAACATAAAAGCTCTCCTGAGTCATCTATAGTTTTATGTTGTGATATTTAAATCCTAATTAGGGTTACTTCTTCTAAGTGTCAAACCCTAATTACAAAGTCATCTAATGGGTAGCAAATCAATTGAAGGCCTTAAACACCAAATATCACAAATAAACTTAATTGCATTACCAAACAAGAAAATCATTTATTACACCATGAACTTAACATAAAATCCATCTCTCCTCTAGAAAAAGAGAGATTAGCCACTCATGATGTAAAATAAATCAAACAAGTAATATTCAAACATCATCATAGTTCCAATTCCAAGATGAATCATAAAGATGAAGAAGGAAAATAATTAAAACCAAAACAATTCAATGTCTTCCCCCTTTCAACCTCCTAATCTCCAAGTTAATCTTCTTCTCCTCAAACCTTCTTCCAAAACTCCCTAAAAATTTTTGGAATCATAGTTTCCAAGCACACTTCAAAACCCTAGCCAACCAACCCTTTAAAATCCTACAACTTCTGTTTATAAACCAAACCCAAAATAGAATTACGCAAAATTTCCATAAGTCCTCCACTTCTGGCACTGTTGACGCCAGAAGTGGCACTAGTGGCACCACCTTGCTATCCAATGGCCAATGCATGTGCTGTGTTAAGTGTCTGCAACTCCAGATGCTTTCTATTCAAGAAGCCTTCACTATTTTAATCATATCTTCTTCCTTTATTGTCAGAATTGGGTCATTCTTAGTGCATTAAATAGCTGACTTGAAGATTTTCACTTCTTATGTTGACCACTTTTTTCAAATCCATCTCAATTAGCTTCAAAATTAGCATCAAAGTGCTACTTGTTCACATTCACTTCACTTTGACATGATTTGTTGATTGAAAAATCAAATAAGTCAATTAAATGTAATGTCTCATCAAATATAATAATAAATCAATAAAACATGCTAAATGAGGTTTCAAAACATGTGAATTTGGTACTAAAATATAGTATATTATAGACTCATCAATCTTTGATAGAAACATGCATGTCCAAGAAAAGAACGAACTTCCCACACACAAGTGGGATAAGGTAAAGACTAAATGACATCAACTTTAGCTTTATCTACTTTAATTCCACCAAATAAAATAACATGAAACAAAACTATACCATGTTCAACCATGAAGTGACATTTTTCAAAATTTAACACAAGGTTAGTTTCTATGCATCTTTGAAGAACAAGTGAGGTTATGCAAGAAACTATCAAAGGAGTCTCCATGAATTATGAAATCGTCCATAAAGACTTCTATAATATGCTCAATATAATCTAAAAAGATGCTAACCATACATTTTTGGAAAGTGGTTGGGGCATTGCAAAGGCCAAAGGGCATCCGACGATAAGCAAAAGTTCTAAATGGGCATGTGAAAGTCATTTTCTCTTGATCTTCTGGATCAATTGTAATTTGGAAATAACTTGAATACATCAAGGAAACAATAGTAAGAATGACCAACTATACTCTTAACCATTTGATCAATAAAAGGCAAAGGAAAGTGGTCTTCATGAGTTACAACATTCAATTTTCTGTAATCTATACAAACTCGCCCCTATTCTAAACACAAGTGGGGACCAACTCATCATTTTGATTTTTCACCACAGTCATTCCAGTCTTTTTAGGAATCACTTGAACTAGACTAACCTAATTGCTATCAGAAATAGGATAAATCACTCCAAGTTTAAGAAGTTAGATGATTTCCTTTTTTACTACCTCCATCATTGGTGGGTTCAATCTTCTTAGTGGTTGACAAGAAGGTTTTGCTCCCTCTTCGAATAGAATCCGATGCATGCAAATGGAGGGGTCGATTCCCTTGATATCTGCAATTGTCCAACCAATAGCCATCTTATGCTCCTTAAGGACATCTACAAGCTTCTCTTCTTGTGATGCACTAAGTTTACTTTAGATGATCACTGATATTGTCTCTCCCTCTCTAAGAAACATACTTGAAATGACCGGACAGAGGCTTCAAATCTATAATAGGAGCCTGCAAAATAGAGGGTAAAATTCTCTTGTTAGAAATTGGTAATTCAACATGAGGAACATTACCTAGTTTTGGTGACTTTGAAAAGTCATCCAATGCTGCAATAGTTTCT